>CM077936.1:143160423-143232299 GCA_039797435.1 Crotalus adamanteus | reverse complement strand
AGGAAGGAAGGAAGGAAAATGAGGAAGGAAGTTAGCAAAGAAGGAAGGAGAGGAGGAAAATGAGAAGAAAGAGGAAGATAGCAAAGAACAAATGAAGGAAGGAAGATAGGAAGGAAGGAAGAATGAGAAGGAAGGAAGGAAGAATGAGAAGGAAGGAAGGAAGATAGGAAGGAAGGAAGGGAAAATGGAAGGAAGGAAGATAGTAAAGAACGAAGGAAGGAAGGAAAGTGAGAAGAAAGAAAGGAAGGAAAATGAGAAGGAAGGAAGAAAGATGGTAAAGAAGGAAGGAAAGTGAGAAGAAAGAAAGGAAGGAAAATGAGAAGAAAGAAAGGAAGGGAAATGAGAAGGAAGGAAGGAAGGAAAGTGAGAAGAAAGGAAGGAAGGTATGAATGAATGAAGGAGGGAAGGAAGGGAAGAAGAAAAATGAGAAGGAAGAAAGGAAGGAAGGAAGATTGGTTTTGAAGAGAAACTGAAAGGGAAAAAAAGGAAAGAGGAACGGAAAAAAGGAAAGGAAAGGGAGAAATAGAAAAGTAAGGGAGGGACGAAAGGAAAAGGGATGGATGGAAGGAGAAAATGAGGGACGGAAGGGAAGGAAGATGGAGAAAAGAGGAAAGAAAAAGGGAGAGATGGAAGGAGAAGGAAAATGGAAGGAAGATCGATTTTGAAGAGAAAAGGAAAGAGGAAAGGGAGAAAGGGAGGGAGGACGAAAGGAAAAGAGGAAGGGAAGAGGGATGATGGAAGGAAAAAAATGAGGAGGAAGGGAAGGGAAGGAGGGAATAAGGGAAGGAAGAGGGAGAAATGAGGAAAGAAAAAAAGGGAGATGGATGGAAAGGAAAAGACGGGAAAGAAGGAAGGAAAGAGAGGAAAGAGGAAAGAAACGAAAGAAGGGAGGGAGGATGGATGGATGGAAGGCAAAGGGGAAGGGAAGGAAGGAAAGGAAGTATGACGCAGCTGATGAATACTTTAAATTGAGGAGGGGTCCTTCTGGAGGGCTGGAGGGGTGGTCCTCCCTGTCTTTGGTGTTCCCAGATCCACCACCCAGGATCCCTTGTTCTGGTGAGAGGGGGGGCTCTATAAATTCCATCCCTAAAGATTAGCGGGCCCCCCCCCCCCCAGATCTGGCAGTCCAGGGTGGGTGGGGGGCCAGTGGAGGGAAAGGGGGCCGGTTTATTCCCTTTTTCCCCTGAAATCTTGCCTGGGACGGGGTTCCCCCCCCCCCGGCTCCCTGCTTTGCCTGCTCCTGGCTGCTGCTTGGCTTGCATCTGCAAAGGGCCCGGACTGCAGGGGTGGGGGGGGAAGTGGGGGGGGTGGGATTAAGGCCTCTTCCGTGGCTTTGGTTTGGAAAGCTGGGAAGCTTCTGCAAGCCCCCCCCCCTCCAGCCTAGATAGCTTCGCCTTGCAGGACGCTTGAGGTCAACGGAGAAGGTCTGAAGAGCGGGGAAAAAAGCCTGATTTTATTTTTCCTTCCATCTCCCTCCTTCCCTCCCTCCCTCCTTCTCCTCCTTCCTTCCTTCCTTTCCTCCCTCCCTCTCTCCTCTGTCTCCCTCCCTCCTTCTCTCCTTCCTTCCCTCCCTCCCTCTCTCCTGTCTCCCTCCCTCCCTCCTCTTCCTTCCTTCCTTCCCTCTCCTGTCTCCCTCCCTCCTTCTCTTAATTCCTTCCTTCCCTCTCTCCCTCTCCCTCCCTCCCTCCTTCTCTTCCTTCCTTCCTTCCCTCCCTCTCTCTTTCTGCCTCCCTCCTTCTCTTCCTTCCTTCCCTCCCTTCCTCTCTCCTTTTCCCTCCCTCCCTCCTTTCCTTCCTTCCTTCCTTCCCTCTCCTGTCTCCCTCCCTCCTTCTCTTAATTCCTTCCTTCCCTCCCTCTCCCTCCCTCCCTCCTTCTCTTCCTTCCTTCCTTCCCTCCCTCTCTCTTTCTGCCTCCCTCCTTCTCTTCCTTCCTTCCCTCCCTCCCTCTCTCCTTTTTCCCTCCCTCCTTTCCTTCCTTCCTTCCTTCCCTCTCTCCTTCTGTCTCCCTTCTCTTCCTTCCTTCCTTGCTTGCTTCTTTCCTTCCCTCCCTCCCTCGCTTCTGTCTCCCTTCCTTCCTTCCCTGTCTCCCTCCCTCCTCCTTTGCTTTCTTTCCTTTCCTCCCTCACTTCTGTCCCTTTGCTTCTTCCTTCCTCCTGTCCCTTCCCTCCTTTGCTTCTTCCTTCCCTCGTTTCCTCCCTTCTGTCTCTTCCCTTCCGCCCTCTCTCCCTCCCTCCCTCCATCCCACTTGCTTCTTCCCTCCCTCCCTTTCCCTTCCCTCCCTCCCTCCTTCACTTCTTCCTTCCCTCCCTCTTTCCCTTTCCCCTCCCCTCTTTTTCACTCTCTCATTCCTCCCCCCTCCCCCCCCCCCCGGCTTCCGCCCCCAGGAGCAGAGGAACTCGGTGGCTCACTCCGCTTTCCCCTACCCGTCGCCCGCCTACAGCTCCCACCCGCCCCCCCACCGCCTGCCCACCATGGCGCCCACTCCCCGCACACCGCCAGCACACCGCGCCCCCGCTCGAGCCCCACGGCTGCTCCACCCGGCCCAACGGAAGTGACCTTAGAGACGGCCGAGTCCCCCGGGTGCGTCCAGACTCCACCACCACACCAGCAACCTCCGCCTGCGTGCCTTATGCCCCGCGCCCGACCCCGGAGGACCCACCACCACCACCAGCAGCAAGACCACCTCACGGGGGCCGCTGACCTCGGAAAGCCTTGTAAGGGGCCCCGGGGACCCCAGGGGGGCTGCCACGGGAGGGGGAGCGGCTTGGGGTGGAGCCCTTGCAGAGAAGGGGGTGGGAGGGGGGTGACCCAGAGAGGGAGGGAGGGAGGGAGGGAGGAAAGATGGGGGGAAGAAAAGAAGAAGGTGGGAAGAATGAAAGTGAGGAAGGAAAGGAAGAAGGAGAGAAGGGAGGGAGGGAGGAAAGACAAGCGAGGGAAGAAAGAAGGGAGGGAGGAAGAAGCGAGGGAGGGAGGGAAGGAAGAAGGGAGGGAAGAATGAAACTGAGGAAGGAAGGAAGGAAGGAAGAGAGAAGGGAGGAGGAAGGAAAGAGACAGAAGAAAGGGAAAAGGGAAGGAAGGAGAGAGGAAGGAAAGACAAGCGAGGGAAGGAAGGAATGAAAGAGTGAGGAAGGAAGGGAGGAAGGAGAGAAAGGAGGGAGGGAGGAAAGACAAGCGAGGGAAGAAAGAAGGGAGGAAGGAAGAAGCAAGGGAGGGAGGGAAGGAAGAAGCGAGGGAGGGAGGGAAGGAATGAAACTGAGGAAGGAAGAAGGAAGGAAGGAAGGAAGGAAGGAAGGAAGGAGAGAGGAGAGGGAGGGGAGGAAAGAGACAGAAGTGAAGGAAGGAAGAGGGAAGGAAGGAGAGAGAAGCGAGGGAAGGGAAGAAGGAGAGAAGGGAGGGAGGAAGGAAAGACAAGCGAGGGAAGAAAGAAGGGAGGAAGGAAAAAGCGAGGGAGGGAGGGAAGGAAGAAGGGAGGGAAGAATGAAACTGAGGAAGGAAGGAAGGAAGAGAGAGAAGGGAGGGAGGAAGGAAAGAGACAGAAGTGAGGGAAGGAAGAAAGGGAAAAGGGAAGGAAGGAGAGAGGAAGGAAAGACAAGCGAGGGAAGGAAGGAATGAAAGAGTGAGGAAGGAAGGGAGGAAGGAGAGAAAGGAGGGAGGGAGGAAAGACAAGCGAGGGAAGAAAGAAGGGAGGAAGGAAGAAGCAAGGGAGGGAGGGAAGGAAGAAGCGAGGGAGGGAAGGAAGGAATGAAACAGTGAGGAAGGACGGAAGGAAGGAAGGAGAGAGGAGAGGGAGGGAGGAAAGAGACAAGTGAAGGAAGGAAGAAGGAAGGAAGGAGAGGAAGGAGGGAAGGGAGGAAGGAAAGAAGGGAGGGAGGAAGGAAGGAGTCGAGCGAGGAAGGGAGGGAGGAAAGATGGAGGGAGGGAAAGGGGAAGAAGGATGGGAGGGTGGGAAGGAATGAGAGGGAGGTAGGAAGAAAAAGGAAGGAGAAGAAAGGAAGGAAGGGAACGCAAGGAAGGAAGGAAGGAGAGAGAAGGGAGGATGGAAGGAGTCAGAAGGAAGGAAAGAAGGAAATAAATAGCTGGTTCCAGGGATGGGGGGAAGGGAAAAAAAAGGGAGGGAGGGAAGAAGGAAGGAAGGAGAGGGAAGGGACGAAGAAAAGAAAGGAGGGAGGGAGACATTTTATTCATTTTATTCATTCATATTATTCCTGTCCCCCCCCTCCCCCCCGCAGGGTTCTTCTAATCATTACCAAACGCCGCCGGCAATGGAGTCGCCCGTCGTCGTCACATCGGAGAACGCTGGGCGCAAACCGGCCCCTCCCTCCCGGCCGGCCCCTTGCCTTGCCCCCCGCAACCTGCCCTGCGCACGCATGCAGCCCCCGCCCCCCAACCGGCCCCTGCCCCCGCCGGCCCCCGCCCCACCAGCCCCTCCCTCGGCTCCCCAGTGCCCCCCAGCTCCCCCTCCTCCTCCCCCTCCCCCCCCTCCGCTGCCCTGGCTGGGCAAAGCGGGCGAGGGGGGCAAGGCCGAGGACGAAGACCCCCTGGGAGACCTCCTCTTTGGGTGCGGCGCCGACCCCCCCTCCTTGGCCAATTGCGACTCGGGGTGCGGCTTCCAGGATCCGGGCGCCAGCGGTCAGCAAGGCAGCTTCTCTCGCCCCCGCGAAGGGACCGGGGAGACCCCCAGCCCGGCCAGCCCCGAGCCCTCGCCGGCCCCCCCATTCTGGCTTCCCGAGAGCAGCCGGGAAGAGAGCGGCACCACGGGGGGGCCCAGGCCCCTGAATCCGAGCCCCCCGATTACCTCAGGAACGTTCAGGCCCCCAGAGAGCCCCCCAGCGCTGCCGGTGCCGCCCCCGCCACCACCTCCACCGCCGCCCCCCGCCGCCCCCCCCTCCTCCCCCCTCCCGGGCCTCCTATCCAAAGACGCTGGACCCGCCCGTGGTGCCCCCCGCCCCGGAGGCCTCCCCCGACCGCCTCTTCGGCTTCGCCAGCCCCCCGTTAGAGGACCAGTTTGAGGAGCCCCCCGAATTCTCCAAGATTTTGCCGGACGGGCTGGCCAACATCATGAAGATGCTGGACGAGTCCATCCGGCGCGGGGAAGAAGAACGGGAGGAGAGCTTCCCTCCCCCGCCGCCCCCCGCCCCTCTGCTGCCTAACCCCCCACCCCTGGCCAGGCCCAAGCTGCCCTCGGCCTCGGCTGGCGCCTTCGATTACCCCAAGCCGCCCGGGCAGGACCCCCCCGAGCCTCCTTGCCTCTACCGCTTCGGCAAGCGGGACACGGAAGAGCAGCGCCCCCCGGGCATGGCAGCCACAGGGGGGTCCAGCGGGGGGGCCAAGTTCACCCCCCGCAGCACCCCGTCACTCTTGAAGTCTTTGGCCAATGTGCTGGAGGGGCAGAAACACTCCTATCGGCTGAAACCGATGACGCCCCCAGGTGCTAAGATCTCCCCCCCAGCCGGTGCGAGCCAGAGCCCCCTGCCCCAATTCACTACCTCAGGCCAAGCGTGGGCCGGGGGCCCTGGTGGCGCCACAGAGGAGCGGGCCTCCCCGCCCCCGCCCCTGCCCGCCCCTCGGCCCGTCAAGACCGAGTCGGAGGTCTTGGAGGAGATCAGCCGCGCCTGCGAGACCCTGGTGGGACGAGCAGGGCGGGAGAAGAGCCCCCCGCCCCCTGCCAGTCCCCCACCCGCCCCGGCCTCCCCTCCACCCCCTCCTCTTCCAGCCCCCGTGCCCCCGGCGCCCCCACCACTCACCCCTCCCCGCCCCAAGGACGAGTCCCGCAAGCAGCATTTGGAGCACCGTCGGCACCGTCGCTCCAACCGGGACGGCTCGCGCAGACACCGGGACAGTAAAGCTCGCAAGGGGAAAAACCGGCAGATCCTGGGCAGTTTGGACGTGCAGAGCGCCGAGGGGCAGGCCCGGGAGAACGGGGCCAAGCCACCCCCGCCACCTCCGCCACCTCCCCCGGAGCGGAGGTCTCCCGTCAAGAAAGAAGAGGCTCCGGTGGGCTCGGTGTCCACCATGGTGTGCTCGGCCGACCTGCTCAAGCTGCGGTCCTTCACAGAGGGTCCCCCCAAGGAGCTGAAGATCCGGCTGATCAAGGTGGAAAGCGGGGACAAGGAGACCTTCATCGCCTCCGAAGTTGAGGAACGGCGCATCCCCCTGAGCGAGCTGACCATCAACCACTCGGCCGCCGAGGTCGTGCGGGCCAGCAAGTGAGTTACCCCGTTGCCCCTCCTGTGGCCGTTGCCCCCGTTGCCCCTCCTGAGGCCATTGCCCCGTTGCCCCTCCTGAGGCCATTGCCCCATTGCCTCCTCTGAGGCCGTTTCCTACTAGGATCTTCCAGCCGCTGAATAGAAAACGCGGGTTCACTGCAAGTAGTTCTCGATTTATCGACCACAGGTGGGAGCAAAATTCCTGTTGCTAAGCAAGGCCGTTGTTAAGTGGGCCCTGCCCGATTTGACAACCTTTTTGCCACGGCTGTTACGAGAATCGTTTATTTATTATTGGGGTGACGCGGTGACTCAGCGGTTAAGTCGCTGGGCTTGTTAGCTGGAAAGCCAGCAGTCCAGGTTTGAGTCCCGAGCTTCTGACGACGGAGTGAGCTCCCGTCCTCGCCTCAGCTTCTGCCCACCCAGAAGCTTGAAAGCATACAAAGGCGTGTAGATAAATAGCTACCACTTCGACAGAAAGGTGACGGCACTCAGGATGTCGTTTCGGCCATGTGACCGCAGAAATGTCTTCGGAAAACGAGCACGATCCTCCAGCGTTGGAAAGGAGTAGTCGAGTAAAATCCGCAGGGACTCTTATTTCTTTATTATTAAATTGATTTGCTGTCCGTCTTGTTTCGGCGCGACTCTGTGCAGCTGAAAATGTGAGGAGACAGTGGCATGAGGGGGGCTTAATGACCATCACGGGATCCCCTTTTGCGACCTCTCGACCCAGAACCATCAGCGGGCAAGCCGGGTGACTCGCTTACCGACTGGTGACGATTCACTTCAAAATAATGGAGAGAAGGAAGGTCCTGGAACGGGGCAAAACCCGCTGAGCAAAACGTCTCGCTTAGCAACAGAAACGGAGGGCCCAATTGCGGCCGTAAGCCGAGGACCGCCTGAACCCAGGGGGTCAATTTTTTGCCGCTTTTCCCGGGCTGACGTCTTCCCCCGCTTTCCCCCCTTCTCGCTAGGCACGCCAAGGTGAAAGGAAAATTTAAGGAGTCCTACCTGTCCCAAAGCCAGTCGGTCAAGCCTCAGATCAACGTGGACGAAAAACTGCCCCGGGATAAGCTCAGCCCCCCAACGCCGAGCATCTACGTGAGTGTCCGGTTTTGGGGTACTCGGAGAGGGCCACAAGTGGGGAGGGGGCTGCCCATGTCGGATCTTGAGGGGGTTTGTGTGTAAAAAAAAATCAGGGCTCTGTGGCGTTTGCACACCACGCTTGCTCTAGTACGCAAGCCAGGCCTACCGGCGTTAGCTTTTTTTAGGGATGGATCAAAAACCACTGCCAAGTTTCTAGCCCTCATGGCTGAAGCGGTTAACTTCACCGACGTTCCAGAGCTCCGAAGGGCAGAGAAGAAGGAAGGCAGTCCAGTAGGGAGGGAGGGGGCGAAAACCGGACTAGGAAGATGACGCTGACCATCGCCGGCTACTCCGCGGCCTGGGTTCTGGCTGGGGATTATGGGTCTCCTTTTCACGATCCTTCGTTCTTGGGAGGGGGGTATACAGAATGGCTCCCCCCCTCCCAAAATGAAAGAATCGTGGAGTCTGGAGATTGGGAGGACGGACGGTAGGATGCTGAGCGATTTTGCCTCAGGCCGATCCAAGGAACGAGGCTAGGTCAGCGCCCCTCAATTTTTGGCGACTTTAAAAAGGGTGGACTTCGACTCCCGGAATGCCTTGCAGGCCGAGGAATTCTGGGAATTGACTTTTTTTTTTTTTTAGAATGGTGGGTGCTTTGTGCAAGAGGGTGGGTGGGGGATCCAGACCGGCCTGGGGGGAGGTCCTCTGACGATCTCCTCCTTTCTCTTCAGTTGGAGAGTAAACGGGACGCGTTCTCCCCTGTGTTGCTCCAATTCTGCACGGATCCCAAGAACCCCATCACCGTCATCCGGGGTCTGGCTGGATCTCTTCGACTCAGTGAGTATGACTGTTATGATTTGCCCGTGGAGGTTATACTTCGTCAACCAGATCCTGGTTGTCCCAAAGGTGCTTTTTTTAACGAGGCCACTGGACTACTCCTTATAGACAGCTGGTCATTTGCATTTTTTTGGAGAGTCGTTGAGGCCACCTGGAGTTTTGTTCCAAAGGTGCTTTTTTCAGGACTTCCTTGCTTTTCTTTGAAGACATTTTGTTTCTCATCCAGGAAGCTTTTTCAGCTGACTGGATGGTGGAGAATGGAAGGATTTATACTCCTTATAGACAGCTGGTCATTTGCCTTCTTTTAGAGAGTCGTTGAGGCCACTTGGAGCTTTGTCCCAAAGGTGCTTTTTTTCAGGACTTCCTTGCTTTTCTTTGAAGACATTTTGCTTCTCATCCAGGAAGCTTTTTTAGCTGACTGGATGGTGGAGAATGGAAGGATTTATACACCTTATAGACAGCTGGTCATTTGCATTTTTTAAGAGAGTCGTTGAGGCCACTTGGAGCTTTGTCCCAAAAGTGTTTTTTTTCAGGACTTCCTTGCTTTTCTTTGAAGACATTTCGCTTCTCATCCAGGAAGCTTCTTCAGCTTTGACTGGATGGTGGAGAATGGAAGGATTTATACTCCTTGCAGAAAGCTGGTCATTTGCCTTCTTTTAGAGAGTCGTTGAGGCCACTTGGAGGTTTTTCCGTGTCCTCAGTTGTCCCAAAGGTACTTTTTCAAGAGGCCACTGGACTTTCCTGTTTTTCTTTGAAGACGTTTCACTTCTCATCCCAGAAGCTTCTTCAGCTCTGACTGGATGGTGGGGAGTGGAAGGATTTATACTCCTTGCAGACAGACAGCTAGTCATTTGCATTTTTAGAGAGTCGTTGAGGCCACCTGGAGGTTTGTCTGTGTCCTCAGGGTCATCAGAGCGGTGCAAATGGGTGTGAAGCCTTCTTGGAACTGTTGAAAGGAGGCTCCACGCCCATTTGCAGCACTCAGGTGACCCCGATGACACAGATAAACCTCCAAGCAGCCTCAACGACCCTCTAAAAGAAGGCAAATGACCAGCTGTCTGCAAGGAGTATAGATCCTTCCATTCCCCCACCATCCAGTCAAAGCTGAAGAAGCTTCTTGGAGGAGAAGCGAAACGCCTTCAAAGGAAAAACAAGACAGTCCAGTTGTTGTTTGTGACATCATATTCCAGATGTTCAGACTGGATCTGGCGTTTTGGTCCGTCTCACCTGGGATAGGCAGATGTGGGTGTTTGTTGGTGTGGCAGGCACCACCACAGGATGTCAGCTCTGAGTAAAGCTGCCTTTTGCAATTGACTGATGGCGAATTTGTCAATGCCGATAACGTTCCAGCGGTGCTCCAGATGTTTTGGGATGGCATCCAAGGCATCTGTGACTGTTGGAACTACCTAGGCTTCCTTTGGCCACAGTTGTTCTGTTTGCAGGTTTTTGTGTTTTGTTATCTTCTCCGATTCTTTCCCTTCTCTTCTGCTGTCTCCAGGTTCCTGCTGCGTGTCTACTATCCAGACTTTTTTTTTTTTTGTCTTTCTTATCCACAGTTGTTAAGTCTGGATTGTTGTGGGGCAGGGGCCTGTGTGTCTGAATTCTACAGTCCCAGAGTAATTTAGCTTCGTTTTTTTTAATGGCTTTCTCTGTTTTACGGCCCTACCAGTTCTTGCTTGCAGGCAAATAGTATGTCTTGCAGATCTTCCTGTGCACTATTGTTACTACTTTGTCATGCCGCTGCTTGTAGTCAGTCTGGGAGAACTTCTTTGTGTAGGCGGAAGCTGAAGAAATAGTAGACCATCTGGTTAACCACCTTCTTCTTCTTCTTCTTCTCCTTCTTCTCCTTCTTCTTCTTCTTCTTCTCCTTCTCCTTCTTCTTCTTCTTCTTCTTCTTCTTCTTCTTCTCCTTCTTCTCCTTCTTCTTCTTCTTCTTCTTCTTCTTCTTCTTCTTCTTCTTCTTCTCCTCCTCCTCCTCCTCCTCCTCCTCCTCCTCTTACTCCTTCTTCTTCTCCTCCTCCTCCTCCTCTTACTCCTTCTTCTTCCTCTTCTTCTCCTCCTCCTTCTCCTTCTCTCCTTCTTTTTCTTCTTCTTCTCCTCCTCCTCCTCCTTCTCCTCCAGTTCTTCTGCTTTTGCTTCTTCCTCCTCCTCTTCTTCCTCTTCCTCCTTTTTCTTCTCCTCCTCCTCCTTCTCTTCTCCATTTCCTTCTTCTTCCTCCTCTTCTCCTTCTCCTCCTTCTCCTCCTCCTCCGCCTTCTTCTTCCTCTTCTTCTCCTCCTCCTCCTCCTCCTTCTCCTTCTCGGTATTATTACTATTACTATTGTTATGTTCTGTCGTTTTGCAAGTGCTTCTGAGTGCTTCTGTCCCAGAGACAAATTTCTTGTGCCTCTAACCACATTTGGCTAAATAAATAAAGTACAAAGCAAAGAAAGTCAGATCTTCGAACTTCCCAATAAGGAAAAGATCATTTTCCCCCCCTCCCCAGATTTGAAGAATGGCCGAGGATCTTTGTAGTTCCTTAGGAAGTCGATATGGGGGGGAGAGTAAGCTGATCTTGATTGTAGACGCTCACCTTTCCAAGCGGGGCGGATGGAACGAGGGCTGATTGTTGGAGAGCCGAGCAGGCCAACTCACAAACCGATCTTTCCCACAGTTGGGGGCGTGGGTGTAGATTGAGCCCGTCGCTTTACTGCAGGCACGACAATCTCGTGACGTTGTGCGACGTATCGCGACTTTTTCCCCATTGTTGGCAATGGGGTGGGCGCGGTTTCGTCGTGATGCATCCGGCCCGCGGGCCGGCAGTCTGACCTGCCTGCTATACTGTCTCCACTCCGCCCGCAGATTTGGGGCTGTTCAGCACGAAGACTCTGGTGGAGGCAAGCGGCGAGCATGCCGTGGAGGTCCGCACGCAAGTCCAGCAGCCGTCGGACGAGAACTGGGACCTCTCGGGGACCAAGCAGGTCTGGCCGTGCGAGAGCAGCCGGTCGCACACCACAATCGCCAAGTACGCCCAGTACCAAGCGGCCTCGTTCCAAGAGTCGCTTCAGGTGAGATCGCAAGCTTGGTCCGTCCATCCCGTCACCCCGGACCGGGCGGGATTCCTGACGCCCCGTAAGGGCCGCACGCCGAACGCCCTTGTTTAAACTCAAGGGTGGGAGGTCTCCGTCGTGACTCCTCTCTCTGTTGACGCAGGAGGACAAAGAGACCGACGACGAGGAGGCCGAGGAACCGGACAGCACCACAGAAACGCCACCCAGGTAGAGTACTCCTACCTCCGCCTGCTCGGCGGGTGACCTTTGTTTTGGACATGAAAGGAGAATATTTGCAGGTTGAAAATGAGGGATTCTTCATGCTCGCTGAGCTTGGTTGTTTCCTTGCAGACGTTTCATGACCCAACTAGGTAACATCGTCAATGCTGGAAGGGAGTGGAGTTTGTGGCGAGGAGGAGGAGGACTGTGGGGTCCTTGGTGCTCTGAGAGCTGGCTTGATTTCTTGCAGACGTTTCATGACCCAGCTAGGTAGCATCATCAGTGCCCAAAGGCACACTGGCTGAGGAATTCTGGGAGTTGAAATCCACAAGTCATCAAAGGGCCAAGTTTGAAGACCCCTGCTTTTGGACTTCAACTCCCAGAATTCCTCAGCCAGGCACGCTGGCTGAGGAATTCTGGGAGTTGAAGTCCACAAGTCATAAAAGGGTCCCAGTTCCCTCACGCTGGCTGAGGAATTCTGGGAGTTGAAGTCCACAAGTCATAAAAGGGTCCCAGTTCCCTCACGCTGGCTGAGGAATTCTGGGAGTTGAAGTCCACAAGTCATCAAAGGGTCCTAGTTCCCTCACGCTGGCTGAGGAATTCTGGGAGTTGAAGTCCTTAAGTCATCAAAGGGTCATAGTTCCCTCACGCTGGCTGAGGAATTCTGGGAGTTGAAGTCCAGAAGTCATCAAAGGGCCCTAGTTCCCTCACGCTGGCTGAGGAATTCTGGGAGTTGAAGTCCACAAGTCATCAAAGGGCCCTAGTTCCCTCACGCTGGCTGAGGAATTCTGGGAGTTGAAGTCTAGAAGTCATCAAATGGTCCCAGTTCCCTCATGCTGGCTGAGGAATTCTGGGAGTTGAAGTCCACAAGTCATCAAAGGGCCATAGTTCCCTCACGCTGGCTGAGGAATTCTGGGAGTTGAAGTCCAGAAGTCATCAAATGGTCCCAGTTCCCTCACGCTGGCTGAGGAATTCTGGGAGTTGAAGTCCACAAGTCATCAAAGGGCCCTAGTTCCCTCATGCTGGCTGAGGAATTCTGGGAGTTGAAGTCCAGAAGTCATCAAATGGTCCCAGTTCCCTCAGGCTGGCTGAGGAATTCTGGGAGTTGAAGTCCACAAGTCATAAAAGGGCCATCGTTCCCTCACGCTGGCTGAGGAATTCTGGGAGTCCACAACTCACCAAAGGGCCAAGTTTGAAGTCCCCTGGTCGTAAGTCCAGGACAGCCTTGTATTCTTTGGATTTGGGAGGTTTTTTTGCTAGAAGCTGGACATGAGTTCGAATAAGAGCAAGGGAGGGTTTTGCTGGCTGACGAATGGAGGACCTGGAGAAGCACAGGATGCTCTGTGTGTGTTTGTGTGTGTGTGTGTGTCACATTGTCTTCTCTGCTGGGTGGGGGGCGTGGGGGAGGAAGAATTGGGACCTTAATGCTTCCTCCATCTGGTCCGGCCGATTTTTCCATTTTCCCGTCGTCACTTTTCCGTTTCTTGTTCTCGCCCGCAGCAACCCGGATCAAAAGCCCCACCAAATAATCAAGTTTGGAACCAACATTGACCTCTCGGACGCCAAGCGGTGAGGATCATCGTGGGAGGGGGGGGGAATCATGCACCCTCCCCCCGGAGTGATAGTTTTCCCCCCTCCCCTGTCTTCACCCCCCCCCCCCGTCCCCAATTTCCACTTCCTGCGTGGGTTGGTTGCTCTTTGCAACTGGTAGCAATTTATTTTTATTATTATTTTTTGGCCTAAGATCTGCTTGTTTGGGCTGCCCCCTTCGGGTTCAGACCTGTCACTGCATGCAAAAGGGCTTGTTTCCTAGAGCGGCCTCCGTTGGCTGGGCTGCTTCATCCCAGCCTTTTGCGCCACCACCACCCCGGTGGGCACTCATGGAACTGCAGCAAGGCCATTTCCCCCCCCCCTCAATCCTATGGCAAAGCACTATTGTGTCTCTCTGTTGCCCCCTGGTGGTGGTGTATGAGAATTTCAGGAAGAAGGGGCTCCTGGGGGGGTAGGTTGCCTCCTGGTGGCCAGAAGCCATCATAGCCATTGAAAAGACTTGAAAGGGCAGAAAGGGGCAACTGTGGACTTCAACTCCCAGAATTCCTGAGCCAGCTGTGCCAGTTCTCCTAAGTCCTGGCTAGCAGGGGCAGTGATTTTTCCCAGAATGCCTAGTCACATCATAAAAGGGTCAGAGTTCCCTCACGCTGGCTGAGGAATTCTGGGAGTTGAAGTCCACAAGTCATCAAAGGGTCATAGTTCCCTCATGCTGGCTGAGGAATTCTGGGAGTTGAAGTCCGCAAGTCATCAAAGGGTCCTAGTTCCCTCATGCTAGCTGAGGAATTCTGGGAGTTGAAGTCTACGAGTCATCATAGTTCCCTCACACTGGCTGAGGAATTCTGGGAGTTGAAGTCCGCAAGTCATAAAAGAGCCAAGGTTGCCTACCCCTGGCCTAGCCCTGCCTGCAGTAGTACAAATAGTCCTCTACTTACGACCGGACTGCTTGGCAACTGACTCGTATTTACAACTGTCGCAGCATCTCCCTGCGACCTTCTGGCCTTCTAAGTCAGATTCACTTAACAACCATGTTACTAGTATAACTGCAGGGCTTCACTTAACAGCTGTGGTGAGAAAGGTCGTAAAAACGGGGCACAACTCACTTAGCCGATGTCTCAGTGACGGGAATTTTGGGGTCAATTGTGGCCGTAAGTTGAGGACTACCTTATACTGCTGTTGGGGGCAGGCTCCCTTATGGCTGTAACTTCGAGGACCCCCCTCTAAAGGGTCAGACTAGTTGGCCTCCCAGGCCCCCCGGAGCTTGGGTGACCCGTTTGTTTCTCTGACATGGCCCAGGTGGAAACCGCAGCTTCAGGAGTTGCTGAAACTGCCCGCCTTCATGCGTGTCACGTCGACGGGGAACATGTTGAGTCACGTGGGCCACACCATCCTGGGCATGAACACGGTGCAACTCTACATGAAGGTCCCCGGCAGCCGTACCCCAGGTGAGACCCCCCCCCTTCTCTGCTTGGCCAGAGCACATTGCAGTGGAACCTCCATATCTGAGCACACTCTACCTTTGAACATCAGCTGTGGAGGGAGGGAGGGAAAAGCTGCCAACTTTTGTCTTGCTTGGAGGCTCCGCTGAAGCCGCTGGTTGGCTGCTTTGGGAACAGGATGATGGGCACTAGGAACAGGAGGATGGGCAATAGGAACCAGTGGAACCCTCTGCCTCCAGAAGTTGTGAATGCTGCAACACTGGAAGCTTTTAAGAAGAGACTGGACAGCCATTTGTCCGAAATGGTATAGGGTTTCCTGCCTGTGCAGGGGGTTGGACTAGATGACCTCCAAGGTCCCTTCCAACTGTATGATTATGATTATCTGTCTGAAATGGTATAGGGTTTCCTGCCTGAGCAGGGGGTTGGACTAGATGACCTCCAAGGTCCCTTCCAACTTTATGATTATGATTATCTGTCTGAAATGGTACAGGGTTTCCTGCCTGAGCAGGAGGTTGGACTAGATGACCTCTAAGGTCCCTTCCAACTTTATGATTATGATTATCTGTCTGAAATGGTACAGGGTTTCCTGCCTGTGCAGGGGGTTGGACTAGATGACCTCCAAGGTCCCTTCCAACTTTACGATTATGATTATCTGTCTGAAACGGTATAGGGTTTCCTGCCTGAGTAGGGGGTTGGACTATATGACCTCCAAGGTCCCTTCCAACTTTACGATTATGATTATCTGTCTGAAACGGTATAGGGTTTCTTGCCTGAGCAGGGGGTTGGACTAGATGACCTCCGAGGTCCCTTCCAACTTTACGATTATGATTATCTGTCTGAAACGGTATAGGGTTTCTTGCCTGAGCAGGGGGTTGGACTAGATGACCTCCGAGGTCCCTTCCAACTTTACGATTATGATTATCTGTCTGAAACGGTATAGGGTTTCTTGCCTGAGCAGGGGGTTGGACTAGATGACCTCCGAGGTCCCTTCCAACTTTACGATTATGATTATCTGTCTGAAACGGTATAGGGTTTCTTGCCTGAGCAGGGGGTTGGACTAGATGACCTCCGAGGTCCCTTCCAACTTTACGATTATGATTATCTGTCTGAAACGGTATAGGGTTTCCTGCCTGAGCAGGGGGTTGGACTAGATGACCTCCGAGGTCCCTTCCAACTTTACGATTATGATTATCTGTCTGAAACGGTATAGGGTTTCTTGCCTGAGCAGGGGGTTGGACTAGATGACCTCCGAGGTCCCTTCCAACTTTACAATTATGATTATCTGTCTGAAACGGTATAGGGTTTCCTGCCTGAGCAGGGGGTTGGACTAGATGACCTCCAACTTTATTATTATTATTATTATTATTATTACTACTACTACTACTACTACTAGTAGTAGTAGTAGTAGTAGTAGTAGTCCAGTTGCCTCCTGAAAAAGCATCTCTGGGGCAACCTGGGGCAAAAACTGGGCATCCAGGCTGGTGGCTAAGGGCCAGGCCAGGGCTCTCCAAACTGTGGACTTCAGTTCCCAGAATTCCTCAGCTGGCTGAGGAATTCTGGGAGTCGAAGTCCACAAGTCTTCAAAGTGGCCAAATTTGGAGACGCGCCCCCCCCCAGGATTAGAAACCTGGAGCTTCTGGATTCTGCTGTCACGTGACCCGCCAGTCCTTCCGCGGGGGTCTTCCAGGGACTTTCCTGTGTCTTGAAGAGACCCTGCTGGGTGGGATGGAGACCAGGAGACCCCCCCACGCCGAGCTGCTGACTCTGGGGCTCCTTTGCAGGTCACCAGGAGAACAATAACTTCTGCTCCGTGAACATCAACATTGGACCCGGGGACTGCGAGTGGTTTGCCGTCCACGAACATTACTGGCAGAACATCAGCGCCTTCTGTGACAGGTAGGGCTTTGGGGCGATACCTGGAGGGATCTCCTCAGACTTAGGATCACGGAGAGCTGGGCCAGAGAGAGAAGGAAGAAGGTGGTGGAGGGAACCTTTTGAGGAGCAGCGAGGGGAGAGGAACCATCTCAAAGGAGGTCGTGCGCACGCTCCGTGGTGTTGCGTCAAGAGCTTCTTCTGACGGGGAGGAGATCCCTGACTGCCCAACGGTCTCAACCTGATTTTCTTTGCAGGCACGGGGTAGATTATCTGACCGGGTCCTGGTGGCCCATCTTAGAAGACCTCTACCAATCCAACATCCCCGTCTACCGCTTCATCCAGCGTCCGGGAGACCTGGTGTGGATCAACGCTGGGACCGTACACTGGGTCCAGGCCACGGGATGGTGCAATAACATCGCTTGGAACGTCGGTCCCCTGACAGGTAGGATGAGGGAGGGGCTGGAGAAGGAGGTCTGTTGTCCTGCCTGGAGTGGACTCCCAAAGGAGGTGGTTGACCTGCTAGCTTTTGAGGATAGGAGCTTTGGCCATACTGGCTTTTGAAATTGACCGTGTCCCCCCTTCCAAGCCGAAAGAATGCCTGGTGCATCTCAGGGGGCTTTAGAAGGTCACGTGCTCCTCAAGACTGGCCTTTGAAACTGACCATGTCTCACCTTCCAAACCAGAAGAGTGCCCCGTGCACCTCAGGGGGCTTTAGAAGGTCAAGTGCTCCTCAAGACTGGATCCATTTCAGTAGGACGTTCTTGACGGAGGGCGATACTGCCTTGGTTGGAACTTGGTGACCTTCTCAATGAAGGAGAACTCAGCCCGTTGTGAGACAGTTTGTCCAATTGATCATACGTTCAGGAGGTTCCTCCGGAGAGAACCTCATTTCTTGTAGCTTCAACCCAACCTGTGTGAATCCTACTCGCTGGGACAGGGGTCTTCCAACTTGGCCCTTTGATGACTTGTGGACGTCAACTCCCAGAATTCCTCAGCCAGGCACCCTGGCTGAGGACTTCTGGGAGTTGACGTCCACAAGTCATCAAAGGATCATAGTTCCCTCACGCTGGCTGAGGACTTCTGGGAGTTGAAGTCCACAAGTCATCAAAGGGTCCTAGTTCCCTCATGCTGGCTGAGGAATTCTGGGAGTTGAAGTCTCACCAGTCTTTAAAGGGTCCTAGTTCCCTCACGCTGGCTGAGGAATTCTGGGAGTTGAAGTCCACAAGTCATCAAAGGGTCATAGTTCCCTCACGGTGGCTGAGGAATTCTGGGAGTTGAAGTCCACAAGTCATGAAGGGTCCTAGTTCCCTCATGCTGGCTGAAGAATTCTGGGAGTTGAAATCCAGAAGTTACCAAAGGGCCAAGTTTTAAGACCCCTCCCTCCTTGCTTGGGCCAACCCCGTAGAGCAGTCTTTCCCAAGTGTCTAGCACTTCCATTTAAATTTAATTTATCTGAATCTTTCCTTTAAAAAAAAAGTGTGGCGCCCACAATCGGGCGCCAATCTTTCAACAAAAACGCAAGGTGGGCTTTCCGCATCCACTAATTCCGGAGACCTGGAATTTGCCGTGGATTTGTGGACCCGCCAACCGACCTTTGTTCTCCCCAGCGTACCAGTACCAGCTGGCGCTCGAGCGCTACGAGTGGAACGAGGTGAAGAACGTCAAGTCCATCGTGCCCATGATCCACGTCTCCTGGAACGTCGCCCGCACGGTCAAGATCAGCGACTCCGACTTGTACAAGATGATCAAGTGAGTGGGTTTTTCTCTTGACCGCGCCCGGCGTGGGCCAAAACCGGCCTTCCCTGTCCTAGGACGGGTGGTCCTCGCCTTACGGCCACGATCGCACCCCGAATTTCTGCGGCTCAGTGAGGAATGCGTTACGTTGGAGTTTTGTCCCGTTTTTACCACTTCTCCCGCCACAGTTGTTAAGTCGAGCACGGCCGCGGTTCAGTTAGCAACACCGTCGTTCAACGAATCCGGATTTCCCCCTCGACTTGGCTGATCAGAGGGTCACAAATGGGGGGGGGAGGATCGCCTGAACTTGCTGGGACTCTGCAACCGTCGTAAATAACGAACCCGTTGACAAGCCTCCGAATTTTGAGTACGTGACTGCGGGAGATGACGTGACGGTCGTTCAGTGTCACAAACGGGTCCTAAATCCCTTTTTTTCAGTGCCGCTGTAACTTGGAACGGTCAGTAAAGGGACCGTCGTAAGTCGAGGACTTACCTGTACTGCGAGGATTGTAAGTGGGAGGACCGGGCTCAAATTGCTTTTTTTTCCAGTGCCGTCGTACCGTCGAACGGACGGTCGTGACGCGAGGACTGCCTGTATGGCGCCCAGGAGCATCCTCCTGGCGGTGGTGTGTGTGTGTGTGTGTGTGTGTGTGTATGTGTGTGTGTGTCGGGGCTGACTTTCCTCTCCTTTATTTAGATACTGCCTGATGCAGTCCATCAAGCATGGCCAGGTCCAGCGGGAAAGCCTCGTCCGATCCGGGAAGAAGATCGCCTACCAGGGGCGGGTGAAGGATGAGCCGGCCTACTACTGCAACGAATGCGACGTAAGAGTCCGCCGGGTGGGCCCGAGGGTGTCTCTGCCGCCACTGCGGTGGTGGTGGTGGTGGTGGTGGCTGCAGATTTAATGCGTTGCGGCTCTCTCTCCCTCTCTTTCTCTCTTTCTCTCTCTCCCCCCCCTCTCTTTCTCCCTCTCTCTCTCTTTCTCTGCCTCTCTCTCACTTTCTTTCTCTCCCTCTCCCTTTTTTTCTCTCCCTCTTTTTCTCTCTCTCCCTTTTTCTCTCTCCCTCTCTTTCTTTCCCTTTCTTTCCCTCTTCCTCTCTCTCTTTTTCTCTTTTTCTCTCTCCCTCTCTCTCTTTCTCCCTGTCTCTCTCTGCCTCTCTCTTTCTCACTCTTTCTCTTCCTCTCTCCCTTTTTTTCTCTCTCCCTGTCTCTCCCTCTCTTTTTCTCTCTCTCTCTCTCTTTCTCTCTTTCTCACTCTCTTTCTCTGCCTCTCTCTCTCTTTCTCACTCTTTCTTTCTCTCCCTCTCTCTGTCTCCCTTTTTTCTCTCTCTCCCTGTCTCTTCCTCTCTTTTTCTCTCTCTTTCTCTCTCCCTCTCTTTCTCTCTCTC
This sequence comes from Crotalus adamanteus, assembly GCA_039797435.1. NCBI lineage: Eukaryota > Metazoa > Chordata > Lepidosauria > Squamata > Viperidae > Crotalus > Crotalus adamanteus. The sequence continues at coordinate 143,212,943 of CM077936.1, read as the reverse complement.
CCTCTCTTCCTCTTTCTCTCTCTCCCTCTCTCTTTCTCCCCCTCTCTCTTTCTCACTCTTTCTTTCTCTCCCTCTCTTTCTCTCTCTCTCTCCCTTTTTTTCTCTCCCTGTCTCTCCCTCTCTCTTTTTTTTCTCTCTCTCCCTGTCTCTTCCTCTCTTTTTCTCCCTCTTTCTCTCTCTCCCTCTTTCTTTCTCTCCCTCTCCCTCTTTCTCTCCCTCTCTCTCTTTTCCCTCTCTCTCTCTCTCTCTCTCTCTCTCTCTTTCCCTCTCTCTCTCTCTCTCCCTCTTCCTCTCTCTGTCTGTCTCTCTGTTCTCCATTGCTTCTTTTCCGAAGCCGACGCTAGACCATGGGAGGGGGGTCCTGACTTGGTGCCCCTTCTGGATCCAGATCGACCCACAGTTTGGGGCCAAGAGGGAGCCTTGATCGCCATCTCCCTTAGAGATCCCCTTTCCAGCAGATCCTTCAACACTTGGTCAGTTGGGTGTGGGGACACATCCTCCTGGACCATCTCAGGGTGGCCTCTGAGACCAATCCATAGATCCACGGTCGTCATCGCGACGACCGTCACCTCCTTTTCCCAAAGGGCCCCGGCAAAGCTTTCCGACCACGCGGGGGGGGGATGTGTGCGTTAGCTTTGTGTGTCTTTACATTACCTGTATGCCCTCTGCCCCATCTCCAGTAAGGGATTCTTAATCCCCCCCACCCTCCTTGCCCAACAGCGGTGGAGACGTGGAACCGTAGTGAGGTGAAGAGGTCAAAAACAGTGAGTATAATGCGCGTGGTTCTGTGAGAGGAGAAGAAGAAGAAGAAGGAAGGAAGGAAGGACAGGGAAGGAAGAAGGTGGAACCGAGAAGAAAAAGAAGTTGGTCAAGAATTGGTCCGTTACAGAGTTTGAAGAACGACCGAGAAGAGAGGGGAAGAAGGATCAGAAAGTCTTAAGTGTGGGTGTGGGAGCAACCTTGACACAACTAAATTGAGTTCAGAGGAAGCTGGCCGGGCGCTTTCTTGAAGAGTCTTGAAAAATCAGAGAGAAATCGAGCTTAGGAAGACAGACTTAAGAATTGAGGAAGCTCCATGGATGAATGGAAGCCTCGACTTGACCAAGACTAAGAATTGTGGAAGCTCCATGGATGAATGGAAGCCTCGACTTGACCAAGTCTAAGAATTGTGGAAGCTCCATGGATGAATGGAAGCCTCGACTTGACCAAGTCTAAGAATTATGGAAGCTCCATGGATGAATGGAAGCCTCGACTTGACCAAGACTAAGAATTGTGGAAGCTCCATGGATGAATGGAAGCCTCGACTTGACCAAGACTAAGAATTGTGGAAGCTCCATGGATGAATGGAAGCCTCGACTTGACCAAGACTAAGAATTGTGGAAGCTCCATGGATGAATGGAAGCCTCGACTTGACCAAGTCTAAGAATTGTGGAAGCTCCATGGATGAATGGAAGCCTCGACTTGACCAAGACTAAGAATTGTGGAAGCTCCATGGATGAATGGAAGCCTCGACTTGACCAAGTACTAAGAATTATGGAAGCTCCATGGATGAATGGAAGCCTCGACTTGACCAAGACTAAGAATTATGGAAGCTCCATGGATGAATGGAAGCCTCGACTTGACCAAGACTAAGAATTGTGGAAGCTCCATGGATGAATGGAAGCCTCGACTTGACCAAGACTAAGAATTGTGGAAGCTCCATGGATGAATGGAAGCCTCGACTTGACCAAGACTAAGAATTGTGGAAGCTCCATGGATGAATGGAAGCCTCGACTTGACCAAGACTAAGAATTGTGGAAGCTCCATGGATGAATGGAAGCCTCGACTTGACCAAGTCTAAGAATTGTGGAAGCTCCATGGATGAATGGAAGCCTCGACTTGACCAAGACTAAGAATTGTGGAAGCTCCATGGATGAATGGAAGCCTCGACTTGACCAAGTCTAAGAATTGTGGAAGCTCCATGGATGAATGGAAGCCTCGACTTGACCAAGACTAAGAATTGTGGAAGCTCCATGGATGAATGGAAGCCTCGACTTGACCAAGACTAAGAATTGTGGAAGCTCCATGGATGAATGGAAGCCTCGACTTGACCAAGACTAAGAATTGTGGAAGCTCCATGGATGAATGGAAGCCTCGACTTGACCAAGTCTAAGAATTGTGGAAGCTCCATGGATGAATGGAAGCCTCGACTTGACCAAGACTAAGAATTGTGGAAGCTCCATGGATGAATGGAAGCCTCGACTTGACCAAGACTAAGAATTGTGGAAGCTCCATGGATGAATGGAAGCCTCGACTTGACCAAGACTAAGAATTGTGGAAGCTCCATGGATGAATGGAAGCCTCGACTTGACCAAGACTAAGAATTATGGAAGCTCCATGGATGAATGGAAGCCTCGACTTGACCAGGGAACCATATCTCAGGAATGACTCAGCCAATGATATGCTGGCTTGCCAGTCAGACAGGACTGGGCTGTTAACCCAGAGCAGGGTCCACTTATGGTCCACAAAGTCCAACTTGTAGGACATTTGGGATTGCAAACTTCACAGAACAACAGAGCTGGAAGGGACCTCAGAGGTCTTCTAGTCTACTCCCGTGCTCAAGCAGGAGACCCTAGATCAGCAGTTCACAACCTGTGGGTTGCGACTTGTGGACTTCAACTCCCAGAATTCCTCAGCCAGCCTGCCTGGCTGAGGAATTCTGGGAGTTGAAGTTCACAAACAGGGGTCTTCAAACCTGGCCCTTTGATGACTTGTGGACTTCAACTCCCAATATTCCTCAACCAGGCACGCTGGCTGAGGAATTCTGGGAGTTGAAGTCCACAATTCATCAAAGGATCCTGGTTCCCTCACGCTGGCTGAGGAATTCTGGGAGTTGAAGTCCACAAGTCATCAAAGGATCCTGGTTCCCTCACGCTGGCTGAGGAATTCTGGGAGTTGAAGTCCACAAGTCATCAAAGGATCCTGGTTCCCTCACGCTGGCTGAGGAATTCTGGGAGTTGAAGTCCACAAGTCATCAAAGGGTCCTACTTCCCTCACGCTGGCTGAGGAATTCTGGGAGTTGAAGTCCACAAGTCATCAAAGGGTCATAGTTCCCTCATGCTGGCTGAGGAATTCTGGGAGTTGAAGTCCGCAAGACCTCAAAGGGTCATAGTTCCCTCACGCCGGCTGAGGAATTCTGGGAGTTGAAGTCCGCAAGTCATCAAAGGGTCCTAGTTCCCTCATGCCGGCTGAGGAATTCTGGGAGTTGAAGTTCACAAGTCATCAAAGGGTCACAGTTCCCTCACACTGGCTGAGGAATTCTGGGAGTTGAAGTCCGCAAGTCACAAAAGGGTCCTAGTTCCCTCACGCTGGCTGAAGAATTCTGGGAGTTGAAGTCCACAAGTCCTCAAAGGGCCAGGTTTGAAGACTCCTGTCTTACATCACTTCTTGGTGTTGACTCCAGTATCCCCCAGCGAGATGGCGAACTGGACATCCTATTCGGGTTCCCCTCCTAGCTAAGAAGATTGGGAGGACAACGTCGCCCATGGGGTGACCTTTACGGAGGGCTCACCTCTTGGTTCCCCGTCCCCTGTTCTGTTCGACATGAGAGATTATTGATCGAAAATAAAGATTTTTTTTTTTTAAATGTACGATCGTAATGTTGTAATTTTGCACCGTATTTTGCAAGCCACCCAGTCGGTCAGTTAAACGGTGAAGCGGGGGCCTCGGTTCTGCCTCCGGTCCAAATGCAGTCAGTCGGCAGCTCCCTTTGGACTACAGCACCCATTGTCCTCAGCCAAGCCAGCTGAGAAAAGCAGAAGGGTAGAGAAGCCCGGGGCTATCTTGATATAGCACTTGGGGCCTTCTCCATGGGATGTTGGACAACGGTCTCGGGCATCATTTCCTGGTATATAAGGGGGGGGGGCTGCTAGTGGCGTGATTCTTTCTCCTTCCCCCTTTTTCGAAGAGCGTGCTAAAATTTAGGGCAGGGTTTAAAATTTGAGGGTTTAAGAAGGCCTCGACGGGGCAGGCAGGGAGAGACGGCGGAGAAGCTGTTTTGTTGGCTTGGGTTGAGAAAGTAGGGAGCGATACGGAGCCAGCTACTGCTGGGGTGGCTAAGAGCACGACAGAGTCGGAAGGGACCTGGGAAGGTCTTCTAGTCCACCCCACCCCACCCCCCGCTCCAGCAGGAGACCCTGTTCCATTTTAGACCAGCGGCTGTCCAGTCTCTTCTTAAAAGCCCCCAGGGATGGAGCACCCGCAGCTTCTGGAGGGAAGCCGTCCCGCTGATTAATTCATGGAATAAGACAGTGGAAAGGGACCCCGGAGGTCTTCTAGTCCAGCCCCCCCCCCCTGCTCCAGCAGGAGACCCTGTTCCGTTTCAGACAAAATGGCTGTCCAGTCTCTCCTTAAAAGCCTCCCGGGTGGCGGTTCAGTTGCTCACGGCAGGGCGGGGAGCTGGGCTAGCAGCCGCCCGGACCGATCCCTGGATTCGACTGAGATTCCTCGGGGCGATTCCGGCTGGGCAGGCAGGGAAGGTGGGATCCCGCCCGGTAGGAGGAAAACTGACCCTCCTCTCTCTCCCTCTCTTCCCCCCCCCCCCCGGCAGGTGGAGGTGTTCAACATCCTCTTCGTGACGAGCGAGAACGGCAGCAAGAACAGCTACCTGGTGCACTGCGAGGCCTGTGCCCGGAAGCGGAATTCCTCTCTGCACGGAGTCGTGGTGCTGGAACAGTACAAGACGGAAGAATTGATCAGCATCTACGACAGCTTCACTCTGGTGAGGGTCTGAAAGTGTGGGGGGGAGCACGGAGGAGATCCTTTTGCCCGGATCACCTCTGGCGGATCATTAATAGTAGTAGTAATAATAATACTAGTAGTAATATAATAATAATAAGAAGAAGAAGTAGCAGTAGTAGTAGTAGAAGTAGAAGTTGGAAGGGGCCTTGGAGGTCATCTAGTCCAACCCCCTGCTCAGGCAGGAAACCCTATATACCATTTCAGATAGATAATCATAATCACAATGATAAAGTTGGAAGGGACCTTGGAGGTCATCTAGTCCAACCCCCTGCTAAGGCAGGAAATCCTATATACCATTTCAGATAGATAATCATAATCACAATGATAAAGTTGGAAGGGACCTTGGAGGTCATCTAGTCCAACCCCCTGCTCAGGCAGGAAACCCTATTACCATTTCAGACAAATGGCTATGCAGTCTCTTCTTAAAACCTTCCAGTGTTGTAGAAGGGAAGGAGGAAGGAAGGAAGGAAGGAAGGAAGGAAGGAAGGAAGGAAGGAAGGAAGGAAGGAAGGAAGGAAGGAAGGAAGGAAGGAAAGAAAGAGAATAACAGAATAACAAGGGATCATGGAGGTCATCTAGTCCAACCACCTTTTTTAACTTATCGACCGCGGTGATCCACCTATCAACTGAAGGTCATAAAATGGGGCAAAGCTCACTTTTGGGCTCCATGGTGGTCGTACGTTGAGGACCACCTGTACTTTTCGGAGGGGGGGGGGAAATGTGCCATCCTGCCCAGATCTTCCCCAGATTGATTAGAGCAGTGGTTCTCAACCTTTCTAATGCCGCGACCCCATAATACAGTTCCCCATGTTGTGGTGACCCCCAACCACTTATAGATCACCGGGTGCCAGGGGCGTGGCCAAAGAAAAGGGGGAAAAAATGGCGGACAGCCTTGTTTGGCGACCCCCGTGAAATGGTCGTTCGACCCCAAATGGGGTCCCGACCCACAGGTTGAGAACCACTGGATTAGAGAAAGGAAAAAAAAAAAACGAGGATTGGGATTGATTGACACACGTCCTCCCCCTTTTTTTTTTTGCAGGCTGCGGCGCCGAGTTCAAGATGAGCCATATCAACCCCAGGCACCGATGTCTGGGCTCACTTTTCCCCGTGCTAGTTTCTCCTACTCCCACTGTGAGTGTCGGGGGAGCAGAAGGTGCTGTAGTCCCCTTCTCTGCTTCCCCCCCCCTCCGGAAAAAAAAAGCCGAGCCTCAGTTTCCCCTCCGTTGCTTCCTCGCCAGCCGCCCTGAGCCGGAGCAACACGGATCCGGCCGCAAGCTTTGTTTCTTCCCGACGAGGACCCTCCTTTTAATTTATTCTTCTTCTTTTTCTTCAAACAAACACACACACACACACACACACACACACACACAAAATGAACCTCTTTATTTTTATTTGTTTTTTAATTTTCCTGGGTGGTGCTAAAATAATTTTATTTTTTTTATTTTTATTTTTATTTTTTTTGGAAACGAAAAGAGGGAAAAAAAAACCAGAAGACAATAAATCGATCGATAAATTCTGAACTTTTTTTATTTTTTTGGAAAAAAATAAATAAAAGGGGGGGCGAAGAACAATGACGTTTTGATCCGAAACGGACGATGAGGACGAATACGATGAACTCCATTCCTAAGCGGGGATCAGGATCTGCATCCCTCTTAGCGTCGAACTTCCGCGTGCCTTCCCCCCCCATCCTCCTCCCCGGGACGAGCATCATGGGCTTCGGAGGAACGAAAAGAAGAGATTGCAGCTGATTCGCACGAACATTTACGGATTTGCGGAACAGAGAGGCTGCCCGGCATAGTTTATTATTATTATTATTTTTTATTTGTTCGTTTAATTTACTTTTTTATTTTTGGGGTGTGTGTGTGGTTGGAAATTTTGAGAGAGAGAAAAAAAAGTTTGGAAAAACAAAGGAAAAAAAAAACAAACCACAAGCAAGCAAGCAAGCAAAAAAAAAATTAATACGGGTTTCTTAACACAGGACTTTTATGGGTTCAGTTCTCTCTGGGTGAATTTCTGGTTTTTTGGGGGGGTCAATCAAGAGAGTGTACATTGATTTATATATATTGGCTGGGCGGGGGCCAGGGACAATTTGCGTGTGTGTTTTTTTAATTATTCTGATGGACATTTGATTTCTTACATCCTTTTATATATTATATATATATATAAATATAAGGAGAAAAAAATCTGGTTTGTATTAGAAACTGCTTTTAAAGACAAAAATACACAAAACAATATATATATATATATATATATATATATATATATATATATATATATATATATATATATATACACACACATACACACACACATACACACACACAAGCGCAGGCGGAGTTGTCGGTGCAAGGCACGGGAAGGGGGGGGGCGGGAAATTTTGACCGTGCAACGCCTTTGGATAGTAAAAGTTACAACCCTGTGCAAAAAAATGGTATATATGGTGCTTGCCCCAAATCAGAGACAGACGGGTAGATGGGAGAAAAAAAAAAATTGGCAAAATTTGGTGGGGGGGGGGTGGGGGAAACATTATCAACACTGTCCTAGCTTTTGTTAAGATTGTTAGGTGTGTAACTTAAAGCAATCGTAGCCTTCCTTTCCGCTTAACTATTCAATGTTCTTAATTCTCCCCCGTTAATAGTTCATCTTTTAACCGATGTGATTATTTAATTGTGTTTTTTTTCCACCGGCTTATCATCTTTTAATTTTTATTTTATTTTTTTAAAAAGCTAGACAGTTCTCACTCCCAGTTCGCTTAAAACAAAACAAAACAAACCAGAAAACAAAAAATGTCTGATTTGGGGTAATTTTCCTCTCTTCTCGTGGTTTTTTTTTTTTTTAATTTTTACCTCCGCGTGTCAGAATTGTTTTACAATTTATAAATGTTCTCTTCTTTTTTAATTTATACGTCTTTTTTGTTTTTGGGTTGTTCGATAATGGTTTCTCTATTTATTGGTCCTTTATTGGGGGGGGTTTTTTTTTGGGTTGATCCAGCTTTTTTTTTTTTTAAAGAAACATCTTTTTTAAAATGTTGTACCTGTTTTGGAGTTTTTTGTTTGTTTGTTTTTAAAGACACATGTCTCTTTTTCCATCAGTCCTTTTTTTTTTTTTTTTTGAGTTTCTCTCTGGAATTGTTATGTTTTATTTTTGTCAGGACTGTTTCCTGGACGTTAATGCTCATGTTTTTTCTCACGAGGTTAGGTGGGACGGGGAAGGGGGGGTAAATGTGGGGAGGGGGTCGAGGGGGTGTGTGAGAAAATAAAAAGTTGATTCTCATTTGTTGATTTCCTCCTGAACAGAATCTCATCCTATCCTAGACTGTAAAAAATAAATCTTTCTTCTGAAGCCTGCACTTTTTTAAAAAACAACAACCCAGATTTCCTTCCCCGGGACACACTGTAATTAAACAGATGAAGATCTCTTCGTTAACTTTTTGGGAAGAACACACAGACACACACACAAAAAAACACACAAAACGGATTCTTAAATGTACTGTAGGGGACGAGGAGAAAGCAAATCTTATTTTGTAAATGTAAAAAAGAAAAAAAAATTAAATTAACTCACAGAGATAAAATGAACCAACCTGGTTTTTGGGTGTTTTATTTTTTTTTTACACCTCCCCTCCTCCTTTTTGCTTTTTGATCTAATGAGCTGTGGATTGGATGCCTAAAGCGGGCGGGGGGGGGGGGGGGCCACCGGATCCCCATTGTTAAAAAAAGGGGGGCTTTGTGTGTGTGTATGAGTGTGAGGGAAGCAAAGGCCTCTTTTTAAACCTGGAAAACTGTTGCTTTGCAATCTAGTGGGGGGGGGGAATGCCTCCTGACTCCCAAACTGGACAGGGTGGGTGCAAAGACCCCTCCCCTGCACCCCAATTAACCCCAGGCCGACGCTCTGCCCTAAACAGGCACCCCAAAATTTAAGCGACACCAGTCCAGCCTGTCTGGATGGGTGCTTTGGTTTTTTTTTCCCCAGATTTAAAAAATGGGTGGTGGGCTGTTTTTTTTTTTTTTTTGGTTTCCCCAAACAGCAACATCTGGCCAGGGCCCAAGCAGGGGAGGGGGGGGGCTCTGTGCCATTTTGGGGAAGGGGAGGCAGAGGTGAGGTTGGCCGTAAGAAGCATCTCTGGAATTCAAAGGGGAGGGAGACCCTTCCCCTGCTGAGAGAGGAGGGGGGGCTGCCTCTTAAAGCATCCTGGGGAGAGGCAGGTTTTGCCCCTCTGTGTGTGTGTGTGTGTTGGGGCTTTGTGCTTTGCACTCTGTGTGTGTGTGTGTGTGTGTGTGTGTGTGTGCATTCCTAGCTTATCCTGGAGGGAGGGAAGCTGGGGGGGGAAGGGGGGAGGGGGCGCCTATAAAACATATCTCCGGCTTAAGCCCAGCCAGACAGCTAAGGAAGTCACCAGCAAGTATGAGCTTAGACCTCAGTTCCTCCAAGCCTGGGCGGGGGTCCCTGGAGTGCGAGGGGGGCCCGGGGACCTCGCCACTCACCCCCCCTCCTTATGCTGGGGAGGGGGCCCTGGAGCTCCGAGGGTCTCTAGATTGTTGGGCTTGTGCAGTGCTGGTTACTCTCCAAAACCTGCTGATCGGCGTGCTCAACCTTCTCCTGGCTGGATGCATCTTTGGGCTGGTCCTGTTGCCGGCCGGGGTCCTTTTGGGCTTCGGATTTCTCTGCCACTCCAAGGTCAGTGGTCCTGCTTAGCCCCCCCCCCAGCACTACCAATTGGGGGGGGGGGTTTGAAACTGGTGGGAGGGAGCAGGTGGGAATTTGGGGAAGGGGCCAGGAACCTGAAGCAGCAGCTTTCCCCCCTGGCAAACAGGCTGCAGGGCCCCTCCAGTGGGGAAGGGGAGGCTGGGTTTTTTTTTAATATTCAGGGCGTTTTGGGGGGGGGGTTAAGACTGGGGAAAGGACTGGGGGTCCTGGTGTTGGAAATCATGTCCCCCCAAAGGTTTGCCTGAGCACAGTGTGTGCGGCACATGGAGGGGCCTTGCCCAGGTCTGAATCGGCATTCAGACATTACCCGAAAACTTTCGGTATTGTGTGTATAAATTTATTTTACTCTTTATCTGAGGTATTTTTTATGAATGTAATGTAAAATTGAAAATAATTTTTTTTTTACAAAAAAAAAAAAAAAAGACATTACCCCCCAAAAAGATGCTGAGATTTTGGGGAAAGGGCAAAGAAGTGGAACTAGGATGGTTAAAAGCAACTGGAGGCTAAAATAGAGGAAGAAGAGTTGCAGGATTTGGGTTTGGCCAGTCTACAGAAAAAAAGGACTACGGGTGGGGGGGACATGATAGCAGCATTCCAGTATTCGGGGGGCTTCCCCAAAGAGGAGGGGGTCCCCTTATTTTCCAAAGCGCCAGAAGGCAGGGGAAGAAGCCACGGACGGAAACTCATCCAGGAGAGAAGCAAACCTGGAACGAAGGAGAAACTTCAAAACTTTTGAGGACAATTAACCAGTGGAACAGCTGGCCACCAGTAGTTGTTCATCATCTGGAGCTTGTGCAAAATGGGTCAGGGTCTCCGAGGAGGCTGGACACTCCTTGTTCTTTTCCTGGATCATCCATTGTGGATTTTTTTTTCCACCTTGGAATGAAATCCGGGAGTTTGGGAAAAGCTGCTTTCAGATTCCTCCTAATTTGGGGCTAGGGTAGATTAACTTGGCTCCCCTCCTCTGGGGTCCGGGACAGACCAATGTGGAATTTTTTCTAAATTTGCAGCATGCTAGTTAAAAATTAAAAATAAAAACCTAAATAAAGCAGCCATGCTTAAGTTTCTGTGTTCTGCTATCGGGATGGGAAGAACTACCAGCTTTAGGGTAACACGGGGGGGGGGAGGTGGGAGGCTTGATGTACCCTCTTAAAAGGGACTGGGGTTGCCTGGGGTGAAAATTTGAGACCGAAGAGGAGGCCGCGATGTAGCCAGGGGATGGGGGAAAAAAAATCTCATTTTGGTACAATGAGGCAGAGTCACACTATCAGTTGTGTCCTTGCAGTGAATTTAATCAGCAATCCAAATAAACATCAAAATCTGGGCTCAAAGCAGCCACGGAAGGCAGCCAGCATTTTCTCCGTCCTGTGTACCCCCAAAGTTAGCTTGAACCCCCTTTGGGTCTCCCCAGTTTCCTGCCTTGGGCTTCTGAAGCTCAAACACCTTCTCCCCAATGGTGGTTTGTGCCAGGATGCCAACTGCCGACAGCCCGAATTCAACTCCCCGGCTAAATTCTGCCCAGAATAGAATCAGGGCGAGAGAAGCCTCAAATAAATTGGAGCAAATAAATAGATTGAACAAATAAAATTTGCAAAAGCCTGTTTTGCCGCTGTCCCTAAAGATCCATTTCTCCAATGGGGGAAACTGAGGTCAAGGGGGTGCGTTTGTGGGCAGGAAAAGAGAAAGGGGCATTTTCTGAGAGGGACAATAACAGAACAACAGAATTGGAAGGGACCTTGGGGGTCTTCTAGTCCAACCCCCGGCTCAAACAGGAAACCTATACCAGTCCAGAAAAATCACTGTTCAATCTCTTTTTAAAAACCTTCAGTGACGGAGCACCCCCAATTTCTGCAGGCGAGCAGTTCCGTTGATTAATTAGTCTTAACAATTGGATGACTGAGTAATGGGCCAGCAGATGCTATACTAAGAGGGTTCAACATAGATCAGTCAAATCAGAGTCCACAACGCCTTGGTGAGGCCACACTTGGAATCCGGCACCCAGTTTTGGTCACCACCATGTAAAAAAGATGTTGATACTCTGGAAAGAGTGCAGAGGAGAGCAACAAAGAGGATCAGGGGACTGGAGGCTAAAACATACCAGGAACGGTTGCTGGAATTGGGGATGTCTAGTTTAATGAAGAGAAGGACGAGGGGGGACAGGATAGCCATGTTCCAGTATCTCAGGGGCTGCCCCAAAGAAGAGGGAGTCAAGCTATTCTCCAAAGCCCCTGAAGGCAGGACAAGAAGCAACGGATGGAAACTCATCAAGGAGAGAAGCAACCTGGAACTAAGGAGAAACTTCCTGACAGTTAGAACAATTAACCAGTGGAACTACCTGCCTCCAGAAGCGGTGAATGCTCCAACACTGGAAGTTTTTAAGAAGAGACTGGACAGTCATTTGTCTAAAACGGGGTAGGGTTTCCTACCTGAGCAGGGGGTTGGATTAGATGACCTCCAAGGTCCCTTCCAATTTTATTATTATTATATTATATATTTATCAGAAATGGTTTCTTGCCTAGAAGACCTCCAAGGTCGCTTCCAGGGCTAGTGTTATTATTATTGATGATTGATCATTGCACAGTCAGCCAGATGTTCAGACTGGATTTGGCATTTTGTCTACCTATCGAGTCCTTACCCAGGACCTGGGATAGGCAGATGTGGATGTTTGATGGTATTACAGGTATCGTCGCAATACCATCAAACATCCACATCTGCCTATCCCAGGTCTTGGGTAAGGACTCTATAAGTAGACAAAACGCCAAATCCAGTCTGAACATCTGGCTGACTGTGCGATGATCAATCATTTCCAAGGTTGTTTCCAGGTCTGTTGTTATTGTTGTTGTTGCTGCTGTTATTGTTGTTGTTGTTATTATTATTATCTCTTTGAACAAATAGGATGGGAAGAACATGATTAAAATGGCTTCCCAAGTCTCCCTTGAATAACTTCCATTCCAGCTCTTTCTGCACATCCATGTGCATGCGTGTCATGCGTGTGCCGGAAAACTCCATGGAATATGTTCATTCCGGATTAGGAATTCAGAAATCCTCAATTGGGATAAAGTTGGGGGGTAGAGAGGAGAGTCAAGGCCTCTGTACGGATGGAGGACGCTCTCGTGCAGGATGTGCTGGAGAAATGAAGTAGCTGAGCCATAGTGGGCTTTTGAATAACAGACTCGGAAGGGACCTTGGAGGTCATCTAGTCCAACCCTCTGCGCAGGCAGGAGTCCCTATCTACCATTCCAGATGAATATTTGTCTGATCTCTTCTTAAAAACCTGAAGTGTTGGAGCACCCACGACTTCTGGAGGCAAGGTGTTCCAAATTAATAGAATAACAAGAGTTGGGAGGGACCTCGGAGATCGTCTAGTCCAGCCCCCTGCTCCATCAGGAGTCCCTCTGCTGTTCCAGACAAATGGCCATCCAATCTCTCCTTAAAAGCCTCCGCTGTTGGAGCACCCACGACCTCTGGAGCCTGAGAAGACCTTAAACGTTGGGGTGGGATGAGCCAAAGGCACTCTGCACATGCTCCACTTCCAGCAATTTGCAGCAGTGAAGAAAACATGGGGCTTTTAAGGGCGAAATCTCTTGCTGCTGGAGATTCTGGCCAGATCGTGGCCAGATCTGCAGACCAGGCCCAGCCTTGGAATTCAGTTGGCCTCCTGCCCCCTCTCTCCCCCTCTCCCCTCCCCGAGCCCACCCCACCCCCCCAGTCACAGGAGTCCTGCTCCTTCCCCCCCCTCCATGCCCCTTCCGCACGTCAGTGGCTACTACGGGGTGGTCTGCCTCTTGGGGGGAGAGGCAAATGTTTTGGGATTAAGTCTCCGGCCTGAATCCCAAGGCGATATATGTGTGTGTGTGTGTGTGTGTGTGTGTTGCACATCACCCTCTGGGTGGAATGCAACACGTGGGCAAGCGGATGGTAGGTTAGGCCCCTGCCCCTTTTTGGGGGGTGGGTGGGCTGGAGGAGAGAGAGCAGGCACTTTCTCTGGACTTGTAAGATCCCCCCCAAAATAAAAAAAAAATATGGGTATGTGTTTACTAGCATCCTTGGGTTCGTGACTCTGGTTTGTCCCAGCGGTTGTGAGAACCAACAGGAGGGGCGGCCTGCTCAGGAACGAACGGGGCATTCCCACGGGCCTGTGGGAATGAGACACCCAGGTCAGGGACTGCAACAAGGGTTAGTTGGTAGGCAGACAAAATGCACAGTTTTGCCTGGCTAATTCAGTGTGAAGTGTTAGTACGGAGGTGTCCAATACCTGGGCCACTTTAAGATGGGGGGGGGGGACTTCAACTAGTAAGGCCGCCTTTTGCAATTGACTAATAGCGAATTTGTCAATGCCAATGGTGTTCAAGTGGTGCTCCAGTTGTTTTGGGACTGCACCCAAGGAGCCTATGACTATTGGTACTACCTTTGCTTGCTTTTGCCACAGTCTTTCTATTTCTATTTGTAGGTCTTTGTATTTTGTGATCTTCTCCAGCTCTTTCTCTTCTATTCTGCTGTCTCCAGGCACTGCCACGTCCACTATCCAGACTTTTTTTGTCTTTCTTATCGACAATTGTTAAGTCTGGGGTGTTATGTTGCAGGTGCTTGTCTGTTTGAATTCTGAAGTCCCAGAGCAGTTTAACTTTATCATTTTCTATGACTTTCTCTATTTTATGATCCCACCGGTTCTGGCTGGCAGGCAAATGATATTTCTTGCAGATCTTCCAATGCACCATTGTTGCTACTTTGTCGTGCCGCTGCTTGTAGTCAGTTTGTGCAATCTTCTTGCAACAGCTTACCAAGTGGTCCACTGTTTCTTCAGCTTCTTTGCATAGGCGGCACTTACTGTCTGTTGCTGTCTTCTCAATTTTGATTTTGTATGCATTTGTCCTTAAGGCTTGGTCTTGTGCAGCCAGAATTAGTCCCTCGGTCTCTTTCTTCAATTTTCCTGCTCTTAGCCATTGCCAGGTTTTATTATTATCTGCTTTCCCAGCTATTTTTTTTTCATGTATTGGCCATGTAGTGCTTTGCCTTCCCATGCCTCTATTCTGTTCTTCATTTGGTCTTTCTTGTGGGCCGGTTTGGTCTCTCCAGTAGTCAGTAAGCCTTCCTGATATACTAACTTCAGTGCATCTTCATCATTGTCATTATGATTATTGTTGTTGTGGTTATGCTGGGGGGGGGGGAAACCCAGTTTGCAGCCGTGGCTGCTCACTGCCCTTCGGAAATGGGTCTGGGCACCTGCCCAAAGCGAGTCTCCTGTGATGGTGCGGGCTGGCAGGCTGCTTCTTTGCACCGAAGTTGGTCAACAGGAAACCCCAGGCCCCTCCTGGCGGGAAGCTCCACCAGCTGGCCTGCCACCTTTCCGCCTGTCCCGGGCGGTGAAGCAAGCCAGATGCCCCGGCTGGGGGCTGATAACCTCCTGGGGCCAAAAGACACATTCCAGGCATAGCCCGGGCTGCCCCCCCCCCTCCTCCTGCTGCTGCTAAGTCCCAGGAGAGGGGAGAGATTGCCTTTCAGGGGAGGGGTCCCTCTTCTGCCCTCCCCCCTTCTATCTCTTTTCTATCCCTCCTTCTCCTCTCCTTCCTTCCTTCCTTCCTTCCTCTGTTCTACCTCCTGTCCTTTTCTCACTCTTCGTCCTCCCTGTTTTCAATCTTCCTTTCCCTTCCTGTCCCTTTCCCTTCCTTTTCTATTTCCTCTTTCCTTTCTTTCCTCTCCCTCCTCCCTTTTCTCTTTTCTGTCTCCCTTCCTGCCCTGCCCTTCCCCCCTTGCCCTTTTCTCTCTTCCCCTTGCTCCCTTCTTTCCTCCCTTCAACTCCCAGAATTCCACCCTCCCTCCCTTCTTTCCCTTGCCATCCCTCTCTCTCTCTTCCTCTTTTCTCCCCCTTTTTCTATTTCCTTCCTCCCACCTTCCTTCCTCCCTCCCTCCTTCCCTCCCTTCTCCAACACTGGAAGTTTTTAAGAAGAGACTGGACCGCCCTTTGTCTGAAATGGTACTATAGGGTTTCCTGCCTGAGCAGGGGGTTGGACTAGATGACCCCCAAGATCCCTTCCAACTCAATTATTCTGTTATTCTTTTTTCCTTCCTTCCTTCCTTCCTCCCTCCCTCCCTCCCTCCCTCCCTCCCTCCCTCCCTTTTCCAACACTGGAAGTTTTTAAGAAGAGACTGGACAGCCCTTTGTCTGAAATGGTACAGGGTTTCCTGCCTGAGCAGGGGGTTGGACTAGATGACCTCCAAGGTCCCTTCTGAGTCTGTTATTCTGTTATCCTTCTTCCCTCCCTCCCTCCCTCCCTCCCTTCTCCAACACTGGAAGTTTTTTTTTTAAGTTTTTTATTTATAAAACAGTTAAAAACAAAGATGGACATAACGTAACATTCCAGTGTATATATTCCTAACAATTTGTTCCTCATCATACATAGAATTCTTAATCTCTCTATATACATATTTTTCTATACAATACAGTCTCTAATTTGTTTCTCTATATACTAACATAACAGTTTTATATATCTCTATCTTAACACTAACTTAAAACCCGAACAGTTCTCCTTGATTCACACCAACAAGAGAATTTGTCCCAGATTTCAAAGTAATCTGACTCTGTCTTGTCCTTCATTTCCATTGTGAGCCTATCCATATCAGCCCACGATAGGATTTTATATAAAACCTCTTCTTCTGTTGGACTTTCTTTATTCCTCCGGTTTTGTGCATACGCCAATCTAGCAGCTGTGAGAATATGTAGCGTCAAGTAAAGTATCCCTTTGTCGTATTTCTCGGTAGTTATGCCTAGTAAGAAGAGTTCTGGTTTTAGCTCTATCTCTATCATTAGCATTCCTTCCAACCATTTTTAAACCTTATTCCAAAAGTCACGGGCTTTTGAGCGCTCCCACCATGTGTGGTAATATGTCCCTCTTGCCAATTTACATTTCCAGCACGTAACACGAAGGTCTTAAAAAGAGACTGGACAGCCCTTTGTCTGAAACGCTATAAGGTTTCCTGCCTGAGCACGGGGGTTGGACTAGATGACCTCCAAGATCCCTTCCGAGTCTGTTATTCTGTTATCCTTACTTCCTTCCTTCTTCCCTCCCTCCCTCCCTCCTTCCCTTCTCCAACACTGGAAGTTTTGAAGAAGAGAGTGGACAGCCACTTGTCTGAAATGGTGCAGGGTTTCCTGCCTGAGCAGGGGGTTGGACTAGATGACCTCCAAGGTCCCTTCCAACTATTATTATTATTATTATTATTATTATTATTATTATTATTGTGGATCATCGCACAGTCAGCCAGATGTTCAGACTGGATTTGGCATTTTGTCTACCTATCGAGTCCTTACCCAGGACCTGGGATAGGCAGATGTGGATGTTTGATGGTATTACAGATATCGTCTCAGGATGGAAGCAGTTCCTAATAAGGCCGCCTTTTGCAATTGACTAATAGCAAATTTGTCAATGCCAATGATGGTGTCCAAGTGGTGCTCCAGTTGTTTTGGGATTGCACCCAAGGAGCCTATCACTATTGGTACTACATTATTATTATTGTCGTTGTTGTTGTTATTATTATTATGCCTGAAATGGCCTAGAGTTTTCCTGCCTGAGCAGGGGGTTGGACTAGAAGACCTCCAAGGTCCCTTCCAACTATTATTATTATTAATGATGATGATGATGGGTGCCCCAGGAGCCGGCTTCCCTATTATGTGTGTTTGTGTGTGTGTGTGTGTTTGTGCCAGAGCCCGGCTGTTGGGTTGCTTGGAGGAGATTTCCGACGGCCCCTTTCTCCTTTTCTCTCCGCAGTTCCTCAACACCCAGGAGCACTACTGCACCAGCCACTTGCACGACTCGGCCGCCGTGGGCCTGCTGGTGGTGGGCTTCACCCTGTTGGTGCCTCTCCTGGTCCTGGCCCTGGCCGCCTACTGCCGCCTGGCGCGCCGCCTGCAGCTCGGCTACTGCCTGGTGCCCTACAGCAAGGCCATCTACAAAAACCTGCCCGCCAGCCGCTACCACAGCGTGGGCAGCTGTGGCTGCTGCGCGCAGGACCTGGATGCCGCTGGGGAGAAGGTCTGGGTGTGAGGGGGGGGTCTGGGGGTATGGGGAGTCGTGGCACGGAGAGGCCTGGCGAAGACATCTGGGCGGAATGGACTGCCTTACTCTGGGCACGGAGGAGCTGGCTGGCACAAATCCCCAGGAGGAGCCCGCGCAAGAGAAGTCAGCTTTGTTTTCACGCACCGGGAAAAGAAAATGAACTTTTGGGGGGGGGGTTGAGTCCGTCTCTTAAGTGAGGACTCTCAAAAGCTTCCTCTTCTTCTCCATCCGGCGCGTGGAGCTGGGACGGCCCCACGAACTCGGGACGCGCCTGCTCGGTTGGCCCCACGTTCCGGTTGCTGCCTTGCGAAGCGGTGATTTTTTTTCCCAACCTTTTTAAGATGGAGGGACTTCGATTCCCAGAATGCCCCAGCCAGAGTATGCGCTGGCTGGGGCGTTCTGGGAGTTGAAGTCCAGCCCATCTTTAAAAAGTTGCCAAGGTGAAAAAAACACTCAGCTAATGCATTTACGGAAGTTGCTGCGAGCAAATTAACCAGAAATTCTTTTTTAATTGTTGTTGTTATTATTATAATACACTTTGTACATGGAGACTCTGAGGCGGTTTTGCTTGATTTTTTCCAGGTTGGGGAGGGGGGAAGAAGTTGGGGAAATTTATTGTCTAATAAACAGGGGTCTTCAAACTGGGCCCTTTGATGACTTGTGGACTTCAACTCCCAGAATTCCTCAGCCAGCGTGAGGGAACTATGAGCCTTTGATGACTGGTGGACTTCAACTCCCAGAATTCCTCAGCCAGCATGAGGGAACTATGACACTTTTATGACTTGTGGACTTCAACTCCCAGAATTCCTCAGCCAGCGTGAGGGAACTATCACCCTTTTATGACTTGAGGACTTCAACTCCCAGAACTCCTCAAGCCAGTGTGCCTGGCTGAGGAATTCTGGGAGTTGAAGTCCACAAGTCATCAAAGGGTCATAGTTCCCTCACGCTGGCTGAGGAATTCTGGGAGTTGAAGTCCACAAATCATCAAAGGGCCAAGTTTGAAGACCCCTGGTCTAAAAAGACAAGAATACTGGCAGTCCTTGACTTAACGACAATTCATTTAGTGACCAAAGTTACCCCATCACTGGAAAAAGTGCCTTACGATTGATTTTTCCCACTTAACAATCGTTGCAGCATTTCCCCCGTGGTCACGTGATCAAAATTCGGACACTTGGCAGCTGACTCGTATTTACGACAGCTGCAGTGTTCCGGGATTTCCTTTTGGCGACCGTTGGACAAGCCAAGTGAAGGGGGAAGCCGGATTCGCTTAAGGACGATGTGACTCACTTAATGACAGGCAGGGATTTGCTTTCACAGCTGTGGCAAGGAAGGGCATAAACGGGCACCAAGTTCCCCAAACAAATGTTTCGCTTAGCGACAGACACACTCCATGACTGCTTGTAAGTCTTACGCAGGAGGTCCTCTACTTACGACCAGCTGTTTTGAAGTTACGACACTGAAAAAGCTTATAGCAACCCCTGGTCAGTGACCAAAATTCAGTATTTATGACACCTGCAGCCTCCTAGGAGCACTTGATCCCCCTTTTATGACATTCCTGGCTGTCTTCCGATCAGCAAAGTCACTGGGAAAAGCTGGATTTGCTTAATGGCCGTCTGATTCACGCAGTGATTTGCTTAACAAAAAAGGTCATAAAACAAGGGCACGGCTCGCTTCGCAACTGCCCCACTTAACAACAAAGATTCTTGTCCTGATTGTGGTTGTTAAGTCCAGGACTGCCTGTGTGCCGAAGACGGAGGGCAAATTCAATTCGTAATGTGGATAAACCGAGGAGGGTTTTATACACAAATTCCCTGTCCCACGGAACCACTCCATTTTAGCACAACTTTTCATTCCCCAAACATGAACACGGATTTTGAGACGGGCAAGCTCCCTGTCGCAACCCACAACAGACACGGGGGCAGCCTGGAATCGCGTCCCGCAGGAACTCCCGGTGTTTCAGGCTTGTGCCAAGCTGCTACTCCCAACTTGGGACGCCCAATGTTCTGATTTAATGTCCATTCGAATTTTCCCCGGAAGGGCTGAAACCGGATTGGAGGACGTTTCCCCCCTTTCACACACCCCAAAGTTTCTTCCCCAAAGGAAAGTAACTTGCTTCTGTTAGGGATGATATAAAAATAAATCAGTGTGGGGTTTTCCCCCCAAATTTCAAACTTCCAGAATCCCCCAGCCAGCAAAGCCAACCTGGCTGGAGAATTCTGGGAATTGAAACCCACTCCTCTTAAAAGTTTGAAAAAAACACTGAATTAGATCAGCCTTCTCCAAGCTTGGCAACTTGAAGACTCGTGGACTTCCACTCCCAGAATTCCCTAGCCAGCTGGGTTTTTTTTTTCTCTCACTTTGCTGAAGTCAAGATATATTACATCTGCCACATTCCCACCGTCTATTAAGACATTTACCCTATCAAAAATATGCGATATGCGATGCCACCTTTGTTTCTTGTCCTATCCATGCTGCATTCTGGCAAACTCTTGGGCGCTTGGGGAATTCTGGGAGTTGAAGTCCACAAGTCATCAAAGGGTCATAGTTCCCTCATGCTGGCTGAGGAATTCTGGGAGTTGAAGTCCACAAGCCATCCAAGGGCCAAGCTTGAAGACCCCTGCTTGTGGACTTCCACTCCCAGAATTCCTCAGCCAGGCACGCTGGCTGAGAAATTCTGGGAGTTGAAGTCCGCAAGTCAACAAAGGGCCAAGCTTGAAGACCCCTGATTTAACCAGTCAAGCTTCCTGCATCCATCCAGAGCTGCAGATTAGCATCGAGGACTAGAAGCTTGGTGACCGGGCTCTTAAGAGAGGGCGGAGACCCCAGCCCTTCCTGATTCTGCCTGTTTCTTCCCTCTAAAGCAGCAGTTCTCCACCTGTGGGTCGGGACCCCATTTGAGGTCAAACGACCATTTCACGGGGGTCGCCAAACAACGCAGTCCGCCATTTCCCCCCCCCTTTTCCTTAGCTGTGCTTCTCCCTTTTATTCTATTGGCTTTTGAAAGCCAATAGAATAGAGTCTCTTGAATAGAGTCTAATTCTATTGGCTTTCCAAAGCCAATAGGAATTGTCCAGGCTGTCTCTGCCCTGCTGAGCCCGCCAAAAGTCCCATTCTGCAAACGGTGCTGCACCAGTTGAGTAGTCCTCGACTTACGACCGGTTGAGTAGTCCTCGACTTACGACCCGTTGGGGGGGGGTCGCGGCATTAAAAAGGTTGAGAACCACTGGTCTAAAGGGAGTCACTCTGTGCTACTCCGGAGTGCGACGGCCCAGGAGGCTTCACCCGCAACGGCACGTAGCTCAAAGCAAAAGGCCATTGGAGTGGGGTTGACGTCTGAGACGGCATCTCCGCTCGATTAAAAAAGCAGAAACTCCACAAGTTTTGCGATAGCAAAAAACTGCCACCCAGGGGTAAATTTTGCAGCTTGCAAAAGAGGCCGCGAGGGCTGCCGTGGAAAAGGACAGGAAGCCAACGACAAGAGCAGGATAAGGAAGAACTGAATCAGCTCCCCGGGCGCCAGCCGGGCCCGAATGGAAACTCTGCGTTTTGGGGAGGAAGGAATCCCCGATTAGATAAAGCCAGGATAGCTGCTGGCTTGCACAAGCTGTCCATTGTGAAGAGGGAAGAGACAGGACACACACACACACCCTGCTCTATCTATAGAGGCCGCTGCTTCCTGCCGGTGGGCTGGGCCCGAATTTGGGAAGACAGCCCCGTGCCTCTTCCCAAGGCGGTTTTGGCAAGGCCGCTGGGGTGGGAAGGCCGGAGAAAGGAGGGGAGAGAAGGGGGCTTTCAGGGTCACCCGCGTCTTTTGGGAAGCTGGAAGGAGCGTCCCGCGTCAGCAAGACTGCGTCAGCCACCCAACAGGACGGGCCTGCTGGTGTTGGCCTCCACAATGCAGGTTTTTAATTCTGCCTTAGCCCGGATTTTAGGTGCCGTTGGAAAAAAAAAATGTAAGAGGGAAAGATAAGATTCCCGCTAGCTGGGAAAGAGAAATTTTCTGTAATCAGAGAAAAAAAAAAAAAAGCTGTTTTCAAGGTGCCCATTTTCTGCCTGTCTAGATAGACCAGTGGTTCTCAACCTTTTTAATGCCGTGACCCCCAACCGGTCGTAAGTCGAGGACTACTCAATCGGTCGTAAGTCGAGGACTACTCAACTGGCGCAGCACCGTTTGCAAAATGGGACTTTTGGTGGGCTCAGCAGGGCAGAGACAGCCTGGACAATTCCTGTTGGCTTTTGAAAGCCAATAGAATTAGACTCTATTCAAGAGAGTCTCTTCGATTGGCTTTCAAAAGCCAATAGAATAAAAGGGAGGAGCACAGCTAAGGAAAAGGGGAAAAAAAATGGCGGACTGCGTTGTTTGGCGACCCCCGTGAAATGGTCATTCGACCCCAAATGGGGTCCCGACCCACAGGTTGAGAACCACTGAGATAGATAGACAGGGATGGATATAAATAGATATAAACATGTTAGAGATAGATGATAGAGAGATGATGGATATATAGATTAGATAGATATAGATGATGATATAGAGAGATGATAGACAGATGGATGGATGGTGGATATAAATAGATATAAAACATGTTAGACAGAGGTAGAAGATGATAGATAGATATATAGATTATAGATGATATAGAGAAATAGAGATAGCTGGGAAGATATCTATATCTATTCTATTAGATATAGATATAGAGAAATAGAGATAAGATAGATAGATAGATAGATAGATAGATAGATAGATAGATAGATAGATAGATATAGACAGACGGATAGATGGATATAAATAGATATAAAACATGTTAGACAGAGATAGGATAGAGAGATGATGGATATATAGATTAGATAGGTATAGATGATGATATAAATAGAGAGATGATAGATAGATAGATAGACAGACAGATAGATATAGACAGATGGATAGATGGATATAAATAGATATAAAACATATTAGACAGAGATAGGATAGAGACATGATGGATATATAGATAGGTATAGATAATGATATAAATAGAGAGATAATAGATATAGACAGACGGATAGATGGATATAAATAGATATAAAACATGTTAGAGATAGGATAGAGAAATTATGGATATATAGATTAGATAGATATAGATGATAATATAAATAGATGATAGATAGATAAATAGATAGACAGACAGAAACAGATGGATGGTGGATATAGATAGATATAAAACATGTTAGACAGAGATAGACAGATGGATATAGATATAAAACATGTTACAGAGGTAGATGATGATAGATATATAGATTAGATATAAATAGAGATGATAGATTAGATATAGATTACATGACACAGAGGAATAGAGAGAGATGATAGATAGATAGATAGATAGATAGATAGATAGATAGATAGATAGATAGATACATAGATACATAGATAGATACATAGATAGATACATAGATAGATAAACCTTCATTGTCATTTTCTCCTGTTTAAGGTTTGAAGCTTTAAGCCAGTGGAGGTTCAGCTTTACCTTTCAACAGGCCAAATTTGTGGGAGTGGGCTTTCTCCACCCACATTTTTTAATATATATTCTGATGGAAAGGAGAAGGGGGGAACCCACCAGCAAAGCCAGGCCTTTTTAGGATTTGGGGTGTGTGTGTGTGTGTGGGGGGGAGACTGGTGCATTTAAAAACAAAATGGGCAGCATGGGGGGGGGGGAATTGGAGCCCGACAAGGCTGGGAAATTGGAGATTTTTCTGCCGGAAATAAAGGAAGGGGGTTTTCCGCTTGCTCAAGCGTAAAAAGATATTTTCCTTGAGAAATTTGGTGCCTTCCTCTTTGGGGCTTTAAATTCTTCCTCCCCACGGCCCAAACTCTGGTCATTCTGCTGGCAAATCTAGGCCAGCTTCTAACGATTTGGCCCCGAGATGGCCGGAGGCCGTAATAGTTGCTAACCATCACCACTACTCAGCTACTATCGATTCGGTCCTCCTGAAAGATCAGCCAATATTCCTGGATTCTCCCAAGAGGAAAGAGGAGGGTGGGCAGAGGAAACAGGGCGAGCTTCCCGAGGACTGCCAAGCACACGCGCACACAGCCCTGGTGCCGAGTTTGAGATTTAACAAAGAGCAGGCAAATTACAAAGGTCCTCCCAGGTCAGTGTCTTTCTCAGGTCTCTGGATGGTTAGGAATCCTCCCATTTTTAGCCAGGAAAGCGGGTCCAGCTCTTCGGGGCAGTTTCCGCCCTCGGCCGGCCTTCTCCCATCTTCTCCGTCTCCCTTCTCGTGTCCGACAGTGTCAAGGGATGGGTTCAAACGTACTGCAAGGAGTTCAGGCTGTCCAACTCGACTTCGATGGAGATGATGTGGTGGCCTGGAACCATGGCTAGGCCCAGGACTCGGGGCTCGCCTGCCGAGAAGGAGTCTGAAGGAGCCGGGGGGGAGGGAGAGAGAGAGAGACCGAAAGAGAGAGAGACACACACAGAGAGAGAAAGAGAGAGAGAGAGAGACACAGAGAGAAAGAGAGACAGACAGACAGATACACAGAGAGAGAGAGAGACACAGAGTGAAAGAGAGAGACAGAGAGACAGAGAGAGAAAGAGAGAGACAGAGAGACAGAGAGAGAAAGAGAGAGAGAGAGAGAAAGAGACAGAAAGAAAGAGAGAAAGAGAGACATAGAGAAAGAGAGAGAGATACAGAGAGAGACAGACACACACACAGAGACACAGAGAAAGAGAGAGACAGAGAGAGACACAGAGAGAAAGAGAGACACAGAGAGTGAAAGAGAGAGACAGAGAGACACAGAAAGAGAGAGAGACAGAGAGAAAGAGAGAGAGAAAGAGAGAGAGACAGACACACACAGAGAGACAGAGAGACACAGAGAAAGAGAGAGACAGAGAGACACAGAGAGAGAAAGAGAGAGAGACAGAGAGAGACACAAAGAGAGAGAGAGAGAGACACACACAGAGAGAAAGAGAGACAGAGAGACACAGAGAGAGAAAGAGAGAGAGAGAGAAAGAGACAGAGAAAGAAAGAGAGAGAGACATAGAGAAAGAGAGAGAGATACAGAGAGACAGACACACACAGAGAGAGAGACAGACACAGAGAAAGAGAGAGACAGAGAGAGACACAGAGAGAGAGAGACACAGAGAAAGAGAAAGAGAGACAGAGAGACACAGAGAGAAAGAGACAGAGAGAGACACAAAGAGAGAGAGAGAGAGACACAGAGAGAGAGACAGACACACACAGAGAGAGAGACACAGAGACACAGAGAAAGAGACAGAGAGACACAGAGAGACACACAGAGAGAAAGAGAGACACAGAGAGCGAGAGACACAGAGAAAGAGAGAGAGAGATAGAGAGACACAGAGAAAGAGAGAGACAGAGAGACACAGAGAGAAAGAGAGAAAGAGAGAGAAAGAGAGAGAGACAGAGAGCGAGAGAGACACAGAGAGAGAAAGAGAGAGAGACAGAGAGAGACACAAAGAGAGAGAGAGAGAGACACACACAGAGAGAAAGAGAGACAGAGAGACACAGAGAGAGAAAGAGAGAGAGAGAGAGAGAAAGAGACAGAGAAAGAAAGAGAGAGAGACATAGAGAAAGAGAGAGAGATACAGAGAGACAGACACACACAGAGAGAGAGACAGACACAGAGAAAGAGAGAGACAGAGAGAGACACAGAGAGAGAGAGACACAGAGAAAGAGAAAGAGAGACAGAGAGACACAGAGAGAAAGAGACAGAGAGAGACACAAAGAGAGAGAGAGAGAGACACAGAGAGAGAGACAGACACACACAGAGAGAGAGACACAGAGACACAGAGAAAGAGACAGAGAGACACAGAGAGACACACAGAGAGAAAGAGAGACACAGAGAGCGAGAGACACAGAGAAAGAGAGAGAGAGATAGAGAGACACAGAGAAAGAGAGAGACAGAGAGACACAGAGAGAAAGAGAGAAAGAGAGAGAAAGAGAGAGAGACAGAGAGCGAGAGAGACACAGAGAAAGAGAGAGAGAGAGACACAGAGAGAGAGAGAAAGAGAGAGACACAGAGAGCGAGAGAGAGACACAGAGAAAGAGAGAGAGAGAGAGAGAGAGAGAGACACAGAGAGAGAGAGAGAGACAGTCAGAGAGACTCTGAGCTTAACTGCCCTAGCTTCAGTTTTCCAACAAACCCACTTCTGATGAGGGTTTTTTTCCCCTTCTTCTCATAGAATTTCGAGGGACCACCGAGGTCATCTAGCCTCACCTGCGGGTTTATGCATCCTGAGTGTGGGCTGGTTTTGGGGAAGATGAGCACCCTATCTCTGCCCCTATTAGCTTACCAGTAGGAAGTTTGGGGGGTGCTTTTAAACACCCCATCGGAATTGGCCTTGTGATCACTGGGGAGACAAAGGCGCCCTTCCCCCCCCCCCATGGTGCCTCTGCTTTTCAGTCAGTTCACGGCGTAGAAATACTCATAGAAGAGAATATTAGTAGCTCAGGGTTGACATGTGGGTTGCTTGGTGCTCTCTGAGCTGGGTGGTTTTCCTGCAGACGTTTCATGACCCAACTAGGTAACGTTATCAGTGCTAGAAGGGAGGGGTGTTTGGGAGGAGGAGGAGGAGGAAGAAAAGGACTGGGGGTTCCTTGGTGCTCTCTGAGCTTGGCTGTTTTCTTGCAGACATTTCATGACCCAACTAGGGAACATCATCAGGGCTGATGATCACCATCAAGCTACTTGTATATAAAAGAGAAGAAACTCCACCCCCTTCTAGCACTGATGATGTTCCCTAGTTGGGTCATGAGACGTCTGCAAGAAAACCACCCAGCTCAGAGAACACCAAAGACCCATAAGTCTCTCTCCCTCTGCTTCTTCTCTACTCCACAAACCCCCTCCCTTCTAGCACTGATGTTCCCTAGTTGGGTCATGAAATGTCTGCAGAAAAACCACCAAGCTCAGAGAGCACCAAGGACCCCACAGTCCTCCTCCTCCTCCTCCTCCATTTTGCAAAAACCCCGTCCCTCCTAACACTGATGATGTAACCAAGTTGGGTCATGAAACGTCTGCAAGAAAACAGCCCAGCTCAGGGTGCACCCTGGCTAGGAATACTTGACTTCTAAAGAGATCCACGTCCTTTTAGAGGGATGAGGGCAGAGTCGTCAGGGATCAGGCCGGGATGCAGCGGGGACTCACCTGTGGGTTTCAGGTATTCTTGGGCAGAACCCAGGATGACATTGCAGTCCCGGTCAGTGCACAAGAAACAGCCCACGAGGGTCCGTCCATCAGTCATACGAATCCGCAAACTCTTGTTCAGGAGGTTCTCCAGCTTGCGTCGCGCGCGCAGGTAGGGCGAGTCAGCTGTTTCTTCCACCGGGTCCTGCCAGAAACACCCAGAAAATAGTAATAATAATAATAATAATAATAGAAATAGAAAGACTGTGGCAAAAGCAAGCAAGGGTAGTACCAATAGTAATAGGCTCTTTGGGTACAATCCCAAAACAACTGGAGCACCACTTGAACACCATCATCGGCATTGACAAATTCGCTATTAGTCAATTGCAAAAGGCGGCCTTACTAGGAACTGCTTCCATCCTGCGACGATATCTGTAATACCATCAAACATCCACATCTGCCTATCCCAGGTCCTGGGTAAGGACTCGATAGGTAGACAAAATGCCAAATCCAGTCTGAACATCTGCCGACTGTGCGATGATCCATAATAATAACAACAACAACTTTATTGTCACTTTGAATGTACACCAATTGGCATACATCAAAATGAAATTTCGTTGCATACAGCTCTCAAAGGGCCACCACCTCCGATATACACTCCTTGTTTGTGGCCAGCTCAAGTTTCAGATCGTCCATTTTAGACTCCAGAGAGCGAACGATGGCAAACAGGACAGATGGAAATGGAGCTCCATGTGGATTAGCCCTCAAATTAGCTTGTATTCCTGCACGACAACCTCGCCTCCTTTCCTTATCCTGATCCTGACTCTTCCACCTTTTCCTTAAAGAGGCCTTGCTTCTTTTCGCCTCTGGAGCACGCTGCCACCACCACCAACTCCTCCAAAAGCCTCTCTCCCTTCCTCTGGGCCTGCCGACAGCCTCATCCAGTTCCTTCGCTCTCCTCCTCAGCCTCCTTCGGAAACAGCCCTGATTTGCAATAGAATCCATCGCTGGGCCAGCAGTCAGATCTTGCTGCTGGCAGAACAAATACGTCCTCAGTCCAGGAGAACTGCTTTATTCCCTCCCAATTTTCCCAAAAGGAGATCAAGCCACTAATCCTTATAGAGGTTGGGTGAGGCTAATATGCACCCACGGCAGCATCCTTGGTGTTTTAGAGCTGTAGCCTGGATTGCTTTCAACACAAGCGCATTACCTTAATCTATTCTATAATAACTGTCTTAACGACTGTCTCACTTAGCAACAGAAATTTTGGACTCAAGTGTGGTCATAAATCGAGGACCACCTGTAGTATAGTATAATATAATAATGTATACATAATAGTGTGTGTGTGTGTGTGTGTGTGTGTGTGTGTGTTTTCTGAGGTTTTTGTGAGTGTTTGTATGTAGGTCTTTGGTTATTCGGGTTTTCTCCCGCGTCAAATTGGAAGTGTCTTGGCGACGTTTCGACGAAGTCTCATTCATCATCTTCAGGCTGGTGTTTTCGGCTTCGTGCTTCTAGGAGCAAATTGCTTCATTGCTCCTAGAAGCACGAAGCCGAAAACACCAGCCTGAAGATGACGAACGAGACTTCGTCAAAACGTCGCCAAGACACTTCCAATTTTACACAGGAGAAAACCCGAATAACCAAAGACCTACGTATATATACATGTGTGTGTGTGTGTGTGTGTGTGTGTGTGTGTGTGTGTGTGTGTGTGTATACTAGCTGATGAGAGCTAAAGAGCTTGAAATAGCTATTCTTGATAGACTGGGTGCTCCAGCCAACACATAGATATATATATGTATGTATGTATGTATGTATATGTATGTGTGTATCAAACGTCCATGGGATCGCGATGGGTCGGACACGACTTCGCAACTAACAACAACTATATATATATATATATATATATATATGTATGTATGTATGTATGTATGTATATGTGTAAATGTATGCATATATGTGTGTATATATATATATGTATGTGTATATATATACACATATACATATACATAAATATATATATATACACATACATATACACATACATATACATACACACATGTGTATTATATGTGTATATGTATGTATATATATATGTATGTGTATACACACACACACTGTAAAAACTAAAACACTAATATATAATACCGTAATAGATATTTATTAACTATAATAAAATTTTAAATTGTATTAAACTGTTATCCACACAGATATAATATTAACAATATTACTTAGAAGCCAGCCCCCTTCCCAACTTAGCAGATGGGCTTTGTAGTCCCACATTGATGGGAGAGAGCTTTAAACCCCCCCCCTCCCATTTCTACCCGTGAGTGGAAGGGCCCTGCGTCCCCGCACCCCCGCCCGAGCCCCGGCCCTTCCCTCACCTCGGGGGCGCTGCTTCCGCAGCCGTTTTCGTCCGACTCCCGAGAAAGCGGCGGCGGCGGCTGCCTCAGCATCTGCTCCTGGGGCGGCGGGGCCGCCATCTTGCCGAGGGAACTACCCTTCCCACAAAGCCCCGCGGGCCCCCGGCGGCATTACGCACGCATACACGCACGCACGCGCGACGTCACAGCCGCGTCCGGCTGTCTCCTTCGGCCCCGCCCCCTGCGAGCTAAGCCTGCGTTTCCCGTGGGGCCCTGCGGCGGCGCGTTGCCAAGGGAGAGAGGGACGCGGCGCATGCGCCAAGGGGGGGGGGCGATGCGATGGACGGCTCCTTCCGGCCGCGTTTCTTCACGCCGCGGGAGGTGGCGGTGCACAACCGGCCGTGGGACCTCTGGGTCTCCTACCTGGGGCGGGTGTACGACCTCAGCCCCCTGGCCGAGGAGTACAGGGGTAAGGCGGGCGGGGGAGGGGGGAGCTTCCGGGGCGGGGCTTCCCAAGCGGAGCCTCCAGGTGGAGAAACAGTCTACCTGAAGGGGGGAGGGGGAGGAGGAAAAAGAAGGGTGGTTATCCGAGACGGGAGTAGAAAGAAGGGCAGTCAGGGAAGAAAGCTGCCTGAGCAGGGGTTGGACTAGATGACCTCCAAGGTCCCTTCCAACTTCCTCCTCCTCCTCCTCCTCTAATGGCCAGTCAAATGAATCCGCTCTTCTGAACGATCCTTCCTTAAAAGGAACACTCTAGAGATGTTTTCTTTCTTTTTCTTTCTCTCTCTCTCTCTTTCTTTCTTCCTCTCCTCTTATGGCCAGTCAAATTTATCCGTTCTTCTGAACGATCCTTCCTTAAAAGGAACACTCTAGAGATGTTTTCTTTCTTTCTTTTTCTTTCTCTCTCTCTCTTTCTTTCTTCCTCTCCTCTTATGGCCAGTCAAATTTATCCGCTCTTCTGAACGATCCTTCCTTAAAAGGAACACTCTAGAGATGTTTTCTTTCTTTCTTTTTCTTTCTCTCTCTCTCTTTCTTTCTTCCTCTCCTCTTATGGCCAGTCAAATTTATCCGCTCTTCTGAACGATCCTTCCTTAAAAGGAACACTCTAGAGATGTTGTACAGGTGTGATAAATTGTGTGTGGGTTATTATTATTATTATTATTGCAGTTGGAGAGCTAAGTTCAAGGCTTGGCATAGCGTGGGGCGGTCAAACAAAGTCAAGATGGCGGCCCCATCCATGCAGTGAGAGCCCTTTTCTCTATTAATGTGCATTGCTTCCATAAACACACGTCCATTATCTAACAAGAACAAGAACAACTCTAAAGGGCAGAATGGATGGACCCTTGGGTCCTTTTCTGCAGTTCCGTATGTTTCTTATGGTGCAGTGGTGGACACCATTTTGACTCTTTTGACCCCCTCCGATTCAGGAGCGGGATGAAAGGGCCCTGGCTAAGCGGCCTCTCTCTCTCTGCGCAGGGGACCTGCTCATGAAGCCTCTCCTGGAAGTGGCGGGAAGAGACATCAGCCACTGGTTCAACCCGAAAACCAAAGACGTGAGTATCCGTCTGGGGACACCAAGCCGGGGGTGGTCAGCCTTCAGGCTCTCTGGATATAAAACTGTGCCCTTTTGCAAGAGTCAGGAAGCGGGAATGCCCGCAGGTAGACCGGTCACTTGGTGATCGTTGGAAGTTACGGCAGAATCTGAAAAAAGGTAGTGGATTCAAAGTTCCGGCGTCTGTGCCTCCCCCCCCCCATACAACCATGTGGCCACAAACAGGGATCTTCCAACTTGGCCCTTTGATGACTTGTGGACCAACTCCCAGAATTCCTCAGCCAGTGTGAGGGAACTAGGACCTTTTGATGACTCAACTCCCAGAATTCCTCAGTCAGCGTGCCTGGCTGAGGAATTCTGGGAGTTGAAGTCCATAAGTCATCAAACGGCCAAGTTTGAAGAACCCTGCTTATGGACTTCAACTCCCAGAATTCCTCAGTCAGCGTGCCTGGCTGAGGACTTCTGGGAGTTGAAGTCCACAAGTCATAAAAAGATCATAATTCCCTCACGCTGGCTGAGGAATTCTGGGAGTTGAAGTCCACAAGTCATCAAAGGGCCAGGTTTGAAGACCCCTGCTTGTGGACTTCAACTCCCAGAATTCCTCAGCCAGCGTGAGGGAACTATGACCCTTTAATGACTTGAGGAATTCTGGGAGTTGAAGTCCACAAGTCCACAAAGGGCCAAGTTTCAAAACCCCTGGTCTATGGTGATCCTCAGTCATCCAGGTTCCAAACTGGGCTTTGCCCTTTTGAAAAAGCTACTTTGGGTCCCCCCGCCCCTCTCTGGGGTTATCGTAGTAATGTGTTTATTTCTCTTCTGGGTTCAGTGACGGTTGTAAAATGAGGACTGCCTGCATCCCACAGTGCCCGTTTCTTTTTCTGGCTGAGAATTCGAGATCTTCCGATCTTCAGCCAGTGTTTGAAAGACTTCATTTCTTGACGTAGCTTTGAGGAGGAAAGATTTCCGCTGATTTGGAGCCCTCCGTAGGGTGGCTTTCGGTGGACAGGTGCTTTGGAGGGAACCATCCTTGTTTGATGATGTTGAATCTGGGCCTTCCACCCTGTGCCTGTTCCTTTCAGATACAGACGCACATCGATCCCCTGACCGGGTGCCTCAAGTACTACACGCCCCAGGGCCGCTTTGTGCACATCCCGCCGCCTCTTCCCCGCTCGGACTGGGCCAACGATTTCGGGGTGCCCTGGTGGAAAAACCCCGTGTACGAAATAGGCATCTTGTCTGCTAAAACCCGGCACATCCGGATCATCAACACTCTGACCTCTCAGGAGCAGACCCTCGAGGTGAGTCCTGCCCATCCCCGGCCCGACCCCAAGACCCTCGGAGCCATCCATCTCCTCCCTGGGTGACGTTGAGAGTATTCACACAACAGGCTCGAGTAGGGCCGTGGTTAGGTTTAGGCTGGAAATTGGAGGAGTGTCAGTTTGGTGTGCTGGCGAAGGCTAGAAACCAGGAGACGGGGAGTTCTAGTCCCGCCTTAGGCACAAAAGCCGTCTGGGTGACTCTGGGCCAATCCCCAGGAGAGAGTGAGTTCTAGTCCCGCCTTAGGCATTAAAGCTGGCTGGGTGACTCTGGGCCAATCGCCAGGAGACGGGGAGTTCTAGCCCTGCCTAAGGCACAAAAGCTGGCTTGGTGACTTTGGGCCAATCGCCAGGAGACGGGGAGTTCTAGTCCCGCCTTAAGCACAAAAACCAGCTCGGTGACTTTGGGCCAATCGCCAGTAGATGATTTGTTCTAGTCCCGCTTTAGGCATAAAAGCCGGCTGGGGGATTTTGGGCCAATCCCCAGGAGACGGTGAATTCTAGTCCTGCCTTAGGCACGAAAGCCACATGGGAAACTTCGGGCCAATCGCCAGGAGACAGTGAGTTTTAGTCCCACCATGGGCACAAAAGCCGGCTCGGTGACTTTGGGCCAATCACCAGGAGATGGGGAATTCTAGTTCCGCTTTAGGCACGAAAGCCAGCTGGGTGACTTTGGGCTAAACGCCAGGAGACTCGTGAGTTGTAACGTGGCCTTAGGCACAAAGCCATTTGGGTGACCTTGTGCCAGCCATCTTCTCTCAGCCCTAGGAAGGAGGCAATGGCAAACCACTTCCCAGAATGCTTGGCAACGAAACCTGCAGGGACTTGTCTTGGCAGTCTTCCAAGAACCGTAGCCGATTAAACCAAGGTGAAAAAAAAAACCCAATACGTGCTTAGGGTTAACTATGATTAGGTCTATACTGGGTCCAGTTCAATATACAGAAATTGAGTTAGAGTCACCTTGTGGCCCTGTGGAAGTCGAGCAAAGTTGACCATCTTGACTCCAGAAGGGGGGGGGGGGAGGGGGCGCAAGGGTGTTTCCCGCTGTGGGTTCTGTGGACAACCGTGGCTCCGTCTGGCAGGTCTGCTCAGAAGAAACCATGTGGGAGATCTTGAGGCGCTACCTGCCCTACAACGCCCACGCTGCCAGTTACACGTGGAAGTACCACGGCAAAGTCCTGGACATGGAGAAGAACCTTCACAACAACGACATTCCCGATGAAGACGAGGAGTTCTACCAGCTCAACATGGACGCCGACGACTTCACCTCGGCCATTTTGCTCTACTTCAACGATGACCTCACCGAGCTCTAGGAACTCGCCTAGTGTCCCTCCGACAGAAAGCCCCCAATTAGGTGCCCCTTCCCCTCGCCAGCCATTGCAGGGCACCGAAGTTATCTTTAGGGATGGCGGCGCTCACACCCTCCTCAGCAAACCCACACTCTCTCCGGGAGCAGACTCGGTGGAAAGGGAGATGCACCCCGAATTACGACGATGGGTCCCTAAAATACGACTTCCGGATCTTGTGAACGTCCAGCTGAATCTTAAGGGCTCTCCTTGCTGTCGTTTGCTGCTGCGGCCACTAGAGGTCAGTCGTGGCCCGCTGTGCAGTCATTTGGAAGCTCCGTCCTTGTTCTTAACATGATTTTTACAAATAATTGCATTTTATTATCCTGCAGCTAGAGTTTTTTTTATTATCCTGGAGCTAGGAAAGCAGCTTGCCCACTCATTTGGAGAGGGACCCACCCCAATTTTATATCTTCAGTTTTAAACTAGGATCCTCTGGAGGGATCTGGATGAACATCCTGCTGAATCCGAAAGGAGATGATTAAGTAATCTCGGAGCGGCTATTTGCTCCTGCTTCAGCTATTTCAAAGTCTTGTTTGGAGGGCAAAGCGGTCCGAGGGTGAGGAATGAGATAGGCAGCTGAGAATCCCCTTGGAGGATAAGTGGGATAAAAATGTAACAGGATGCTTGCATTGGAAAGACATCGTCCGTCAGGTTTAACTTTTTATTTTTTTAAAAAAATCATCTTGACGCATGCCTCGAAAAGAGCAAATCTTGAATAAAGATGGTCTTTGCATCGTGTAACTTCAGGTGCTAAGGAAAAAAAAATAGGTGACTGTCAGTGTAGTATGTTCTCTGGGTGCTGCAATCTGTTCAGCGAGGGTGATTTTGTAAGATCTCTGCCCAGGATTGCAGCCAAAACTCTTGTTTTCGTAAACCGGTATTTCTCAAAGGAAATACGTTAACAGCGAAGTCGTATCAGAGTCAAGCTGGATCCTTGGTGTATTTGGGAACATGGACATGCGCTGGTACCCGAGTGGTTTGCCGTTGTTTTCTTCTGGAATGTCTGTGTGTTTCCTGGTGGTCTTCTATCCTAGACTAGCGAGATCCTAGCTTGTTTACTATTTTGGAAATTGGACAGAATCGCTTAGATGATGCCTTTTACCGGAGTACAAAAAAAAATCACTTTAAATTTATTTATAATGTTTATAAAGCTGCCCATCTTTCAGCCAACGGTGGGCACCTTCCAATCAAAATTTAAAAGACACCCCAAATCATTAAAATGCAACCGGTTGAAAGATAAAACAAAACAAACCCTGGTGGTTTCAGGTGCATTTGTGGGAAAAGCTGGGTGTTTCCAATGTCCGTTTCCTCCGATTGTAGCCGTGCGGAAACCAATAATTCTTCCTTCTATCTCTCGTAAATCATCTGTTTCTGCCATCAAGCATGACAGGCTGTGTGGTGCTTTTTATCATCCGTTCCCAGGATTCACTGTATGTTAGGCAGCATTTCAGAGCTGAGCAGGACAGTTGCGAAGTATGTTTTGCCCCAGGTTACGGCTTTTCTTGCCACAGTCGTTAAGCGAATCGCTGCCCTTGTTAAATTAGAGACATGATGGTTAAGCGAACCTGGCTTCCCGATTAAAAGTCACAAGGTCACAAAAGGAGATCGCGTGATTCTGGGACGCTGCCACCGTCAGAAGTATGAGTCGGTTGCCAAGCCTCGCAATTTTCGGTGTGGTCGTAACTTCGAATGATCGCTAAGGGAATGGTTGTAAGTCGAGGACTACCTGTAACAATTCTGCATTTAAAGTACAGATTAAAACCCCGCTAAAAGAGATTCTAGTCCATAGTGATCCCAACCTCTAATATGAAGGGATTCTGTGGCTTGTCTTGTCTCTGTCGGAGCTCTCATGTGTTTTAAAGCAGCGGCTCCCCTAAGACCTGTCAATGTGCTTCTGCTGATCCCAGAGGTTAGAGCCAGGGGTGGCCCTTGACGTCCGGTGGACCTCAGCTCCCAGAATTCCTGAGCCAGGCAGCCATGTTCGTAAAGGGCCCTAGTTGCCCACCCCTGGCTTAGAGGTTGGCAATCGGCCTCGAGTGGCTGTTGAGATCGAAGGCTCGGTCCCACGAGACGGGGAGGGGGGCAACGTCTGGGGAGCACGTCGAAGGGACAGCCACCGCCAAGAGAGGAGAAAACACTCAAGGAGGATTAAGTCAGCCTTGGGGGACCAGGGCGTTCAACCCTCCTCTCCTAAGGATACGAGTGTGCTACTTGCGCGAGTGTGATCTGAGGCTTCTGGTGTGTCCCCGAGGGCCACTGTGCCTGCCTTTCTGCCTCTGCGCCCGTCTTTTGGCTTTCTGAGCCCACCATTTACAGGGAGGGGGGTGGAAACGCAGAATGATCCAGGGCTGCCTGCCTCTGGGAATACCTGTTTCCGTTTGCAAAGCAAAGCAGCCAACCATAGTTGCTGGTCTGGACCTGGAGGTCTTCCAGGGTTGGCGTTCTGCTCTACTCGCCCATGAAGGTTTGTTTCTTAACCCAGGGGTCCCCAACACCCCCCACGGTCCGTGGACCGCTATCGGGCGGTCCGCGCAAACAAAGCAAGGCCCCATCCGCGGGATGCAGGCAGCACACAAAACCACACGCTCTCCGGTCGTGGAAAAAACCTCTCTCCACGGAAGCAGTCCCTGGTGCTAACCCATTTCCCGTCACCTCTGTATCCAGAAATCATTCAGGCATGGAGTGATGGATTGAGTTGCTGGAGAAAACTAGGCCGGTTTGTGTTTTGGGAGGAGGCGTAGAGAAGAGGGCATCCTCCGGGCCTGCCAAGAGCAGGTCGCCGCTGGCGTGTCTCCAAAGTGCCTGTGCAGAAAAGCCCATCTGTGGGATGCACGGAGAGCGCAGGGAAACGTCATCTACGACCCCCCAAAGCCTTGTGACTTTAACCAGGGAAACGGGGGGAGGGGGGAAGCCGCCCCGCAGACCTTGACCCAGAAGGTCTGGTCTTGGCAGAAGGCAGCGGTGGGAGCTTCTGTTGCACTCTCAGGTCAACCTTGGCAGCCGTCCGGGGCCTCCCCGTCTCTGGGTCTGCCCCCTTCCCCAGTCGGGGCAGAGAGACGGATGGGCACCGGGCCCGTTTTTCACATGATGCCAGCATGGCTGTGGCAACATCAGGCCAGCTGTGCTTTTCTCTCCCTCCTTGTTCAACTCCTGTCTGCGACAGCTGTTAGAGGGGGAGGGAGGGAGGGGGGGGAGAAATCCTAAGTGGGGGCTGTGAAATGAGACTTGAAGGTTGAATATTATCTACAGTTCTGGCAGGCCCCATCAGCCCGGGGGGAGATGTTAACTTCTACTGAGATCAGATGGGATGGTTGCCATCCATCCTCCAGACTCCATTTGGGGGGGGGGGGGAAGGGATGCAACAATCTCCCCTTCCTAAGAAAGCCTGTCACCTGCTTTTCTCTTCCTTCCAGGGCTGGGCTGCCTCACCTCCCACCTGCTCCTGCCTTTTAACCCTGGCAGCTGCTTTGCAGAAGAGGAGCACCGGCTGTGGGTTGCCCCCTTTTCCCCCCCTTGCCCACCCCACCCCCCTCCCCACTTCTGGCCTTTGCCCCCACAGGGGAAGCATAGTTCTCCCAAAAGGATGGCACTCTGTAGCAGTTTTTGTCGTCGTCGCCATCGTTATTAAATAACCAATATTCCCATTATAAAAAAAGAAGTCACAATTTCTATGGACAGTAAGCTAACCGGGACTGGGGAAAGATCAAGCTAGGAAAACGTTCAGCCAAGATGTTTGTTACAGGACAGAAGTAAGCCCTCCTTTTTGGGGGGGCCCCATAAAGAGGCTCTTCCCATCCCAGCCAATCGTTTTGAAGCGAGGGCCCCATCATCGCTTGCTACTGACATGTCTGGATGTTGGTTATTCGGGTTTTTTTCCCGCGTAAAATTGGAACTGTCTCGGCGATGTTTCGACGAAGTCCCATTCGTCATCTTCAGGCTGGTGTTTTCGGCTTCGTGCTTTTGCTCCTAGAAGCACGAAGCCGAAGACACCAGCCTGAAGATGACGAATGGGACTTCGTCGAAACGTCACCAAGACACTTCCAATTTGACGCGGGAGAAAACCCGAATAACCAAAGACCTACATACAAACACTCAGAAAAACCTCAGAAAACATATACAGATATGCATATAAAGAAGCTGTGCTGGTACTGGCAAGGTTATCTTTTCTGGGCTCTTTGATCCCATGTCGTACTTTGGGGAAACTGCAGACAGAGAAAACCTGCAAACGCACCCTCCTCAAAAGTAAATTTGGCGATCCGTTTTGCCAACGCCACAAAATACACCGAACGTTGAAACGGGACTCCAGCTCTGTGGTCCAGTTTCAATAAAGTTGGAATACTTTGAATAAGCCTCATTGTTTCCAGATTTATTATTCCAAGACTCACCATTTTAAAGGGGATTACCCTGGGTGAAGGAACGCTGTGTTTGGAGATGATTGTTCTGTAACATCTCTATCCGGCATCGAGCCCTTCAGGATTCGAAATATTTCCTTTTCCTAGCCAGAGACCGAGAGGCAGAGAAGCTGGGAGAAGGGGCCCCCGCTACAAAGAGTGTTAAAGCAGGTTTTAAAAATTAACACAAATGTGCACCTCGCAGAAACCTGGGGCTAATAATAGAATCCCTCGGCTGTATTTGCACAACATGCTTGTCCTGGTTTACTCAATTAATCCAGTTTTCAGGGTTGGTATAGCAAACTAACCAGAAGGGCTGGATTAATACACCGTCAAGCTAAAATGTGGCCGACTGACCTGTCACTAACAGCGACATGCGGTCCCAACCAGAAAATACATTTGGATTTTACTTTTTTTTGAAATACCACAGAATAACACTGGAATGTTATTTTAAACGACCATGTGAAACTAGGGAGAACAAAGCCAAGTTCGCACTGTGCTCCACAAGTACATTTGAATTTATAGTAGGTTTCTGTTAACGCTGATGTGCCTATTCATGGAAGATGGTACCTTTGGCAGGATCAGACCAACCCCCCCCCCCCGGCACATTTCACTCAGAATAGGATGTTGACCCCAAGTTTGTCCACTGAAGATTCTTTGTAGTTCAGTATTTACTCAGAGGTAAATCCCAGTGGGTGGGGAGGGTTTGGCCAATAGCTCTCTTTTCAGGAATATGATTAAGGTCGCGGTCCCCCTGAGATTTGTCTGTCTGGTTGTGTGCAGCAGTGGTGTCCCTGGAGACTTAGCTGCAGCCCGTTCCTTGCGTTTTCTTTTGTGAAGACGGTACTTACTTCTATGCAGTGGCCCAGGGCAAACCTGATTCTGTAATTCTCAGATATTAGGAGACTTTCCATTTGCAACAATCTTCAAGAGCCAGACAGGAAGAGATGCAGGCGCTTTGCAACTTTCTTGTTAGGTTGGTGGGCAGATTCTTATCACAGATGTGTCTGTTAACAAGTAAAAAGAAAGTTTTGTAAAATTCAAACATGCGTCTGTTAGGTTTGACAATAAAAAGGAATGCTGTGTTCCTATTGTTAATTATTTTTGTCTCCATCTTATAGGTGTGAGTTTTAGTTGTTTCCCTTGCTATAAAAATAGGGTTCTGCCATAATGGAACAGTATTACAAAACAGTCCTAACAAGGAATGCATAAGAAACAAGGTACTTTTATTTGGGGGACCTTGTCCAAGAGGCAAAAATACAAGGTTAGTTTTAGACACTCTTATCACATACAAGTGCATCGATCTCCCTGCTGGACTGCATCATGATCCCCCCCCCCAATCTGATTGAAAACTGTTCTGTCAGTTCGGTGATGGGGAAATAAAAACTTTGTTAATAGGTATTTTATCACACTAATTTAATTATGCCTTATAATTTATCCCTGTGGGGCAAATCTTAAAAAGAGTATCCAGAACCTAGCTTTCAAATTTTATTAAATTTAATATTAGCCTCTTTTAAAATGCAAAACCTGAGCAAAATCATACGCATACATAGTTGTGTCTGTCTGCCTGTATCAAAAGAATCTCATCTGGGAAAAACAATAAAATCTGCCTTTGTGAATGTGGACCAAAAAAAAAAAAAATCTTTTAATGAATTGCAGTAATCAGGAAGGGTTTTTTTTCTTCTTCTCTTCTTCCTTTCTTGCCCTAGAGGAAAAAGAGAAAAATAAGCCACTCCCTTCTGAAGTATTTAAAGTTAGAGAGAGAGAGAAAAAAGAAAGGGGGGGGGAGGAAATAAAACACCCCTATTCTTTTTTCCCCCTCTTGTGCTAGTAAAGCAACCATAAGCACACACCAAAGTCATGGGTCTGACTAGTATGGAACTAGTTAACCTTTAACAATTTTATGCTGATGTCATAACTGAGCATGAGTACTGATTAATCCAACCTTTTCTCTCTCTTCCCCCCTCCCCGTAAAAAATATTTTTATTGAGGGAGGTGGGGGGGGGAGAGCCTAAGGAGAGGAGGAAGGGAAAAAAAAAGAAGAAATAATTTAGAGCAGCCATCTTTGTTTTATGCAGAAATCTTCTCAGGTTCCCCCCAGTGCCAGGAATGTCTAAATATTGTTGATGACCACAGATCTTGGGCGATTGAAAAGAAAATATCACCACAGCAAGAAGAGGGGGGGGGGAACCTGTCTTGATTCCTGATTTATCTTTTCTTTTCTTCTGCTTCTTTTATTTTTTCTTGGCTGATTTTTTTTTTTTTAAAAAAAAATTGGAGCTGATTCTGATTGCATTTTTATTTTTGGAAAGGAAGGGGGGCCTTTTTCTCTCTCTTTTTTTTTGGGAATCCTAAGGAAGAGGGGGTTAAAATTAAGCCAGCCATTTTGGCTATATATATATGTGTGTGTGTGTGTATATATATATATATATATATACATATATATTTCTCCTCTCCCTTTCTTTTTTCCCCTTTTTTCCATGGGGGGGCCATTTATCTTTTCCCTCGCGGGGGGGCCCCCGCTTTTAAAAAAATAATTTACAGGCGGCCATTTTTGTTGCTTATTTTTTTTTTTTTTTTTTTTTTTTTGCTCGGGTGGCAAAATAGGATCCTGGACTCCCCAACCTCAGAAGTGAGACCCATTTTTTTTTTTTTTTTCAATTCTCTTTCCGACCCCCACCCCCCATTTTTTTTTTAAAAATTATTATTTTTTCTTTCCCCCCAAAGGGGGGGGGGAGGGGAAAGATCTGAGGAGAAACCTTGCCTAGGAAAGGAAGAAGAAGAAAAGTTGTGAGGGAAAAGAAGAAAGAAGAAGAGTCCCGGCCATCGCATGGGACTTTCTCCTCGCCCCCCCCCTCACCCATTCCACACGCCCACCGCCCCCCCCCTTTTTTGGCGGATTTTTGTCCCTTTTTTTTGGTCTTTTTTTTGTTTTTGTTTTGAGGGGATGGTTTGAGGGGGGGCGCTTTTGAGGGAGGGAGGGAGCGCGAGAGGCGGGCAAGGGGGGCCGCCGCCGCCCCCCCCCTTTCCTCCGCCGCCCGTCGGTGTTCCCCCACCCATCCGCCACCCCCTTACCCCCTCCTCCTCCTCCTCCGGCACCACCATGGCTTCCCCTCTGAGGGAGGACGAGGAAGAGGAGGAGGAGATGGTGGTGTCCGAGCCGGAGGGGGAGGAAGACGAAGAAGAGGAGGAGGAGGAGGAGGAAGAGGAGGAGGAGGAAGACGACGACGACGAAGAAGCCGCCGCCTCAGCCAGGAACGACAGCCCGGGCGACATCTTCCCGCCCGTCGCCTCAGCCGCCGCCGCCGCCGCCGCCGCAGCAGCGCAGGCGGAGGCTGCCCCGCTGACCCCCGCCGTCGCCTCCGCCGCCGCCTCCACGCCGGCCGCCGGAGGGACCCGGGCGCCGCCAGGTAAACAACCGGCCATTTCGAGTCGCCCCCCTCCTTCGCCCCCCCCCCCCGCCGCCGCCGCGTGAGGGGAAAGAGACGAGGGAGGGGGGGCTGTCCCCCCTTTCTGCCCCCCCCCGCGCGCGAGGGAGGGAGGGAGGGAGGGGCGGGGCGGCTGTTGGTAAACAAGCAACGGTTTTCGAACGCCGCGGGGCCGGACGGGAGGCCCGCGCGCGCCAGGCGCTGAGGGGACCCCGCGCGCGCCGGACAACCCCCCCTCGCTCTCCCTCCAGCCCCGCCCTCTCTCTCTCTCTCTCTCCCTCTCTTCCCCCCCCCCCGGCGCGCGGCTGGATTCCCGGAACAGCCTCTGGTCGCGTTCCCCCCCCCCGCCTCGCCTCTGATGATTCTTGATGTCGGGGGTGGGGATCTTGTGAGGCCAGCTAGACGGACGCCTGGCGGGAGGGAAGTCCCTCCCGGG
Source organism: Crotalus adamanteus (assembly GCA_039797435.1). Lineage (NCBI taxonomy): Eukaryota > Metazoa > Chordata > Lepidosauria > Squamata > Viperidae > Crotalus > Crotalus adamanteus. The sequence continues at coordinate 143,171,456 of CM077936.1, read as the reverse complement.
CCCGCCTCGGGGCCTGAGTGGGGGGGGGGCGGTCTGTGAGGAAAGGGAGAGGGGATGGTTGACCCCCCGCCCTCAGGGGTTGTGTGAGGGAGGGGAGGGGGTCTGTGAGGAAAGGGAGAGGGGATGGTTGACCCCCCCCTCAGGGGTTGTGTGAGGGAGGGGAGGGGGTCTGTGAGGAAAGGGAGAGGGGATGGTTGACCCCCCCTCAGGGGTTGTGTGAGGGAGGGGAGGGGGTCTGTGAGGAAAGGGAGAGGGGATGGTTGACCCCCCCCCTCAGGGGTTGTGTGAGGGAGGGGAGGGGGTCTGTGAGGAAAGGGAGAGGGGATGGTTGACCCCCCCCCTCAGGGGTTGTGTGAGGGAGGGGAGGGGGTCTGTGAGGAAAGGGAGAGGGGATGGTTGACCCCCCCCTCAGGGGTTGTGTGAGGGAGGGGAGGGGGTCTGTGAGGAAAGGGAGAGGGGATGGTTGACCCCCCCCCCTCAGGGGTTGTGTGAGGGAGGGGAGGGGGTCTGTGAGGAAAGGGAGAGGGGATGGTTGACCCCCCCCTCAGGGGTTGTGTGAGGGAGGGGAGGGGGTCTGTGAGGAAAGGGAGAGGGGATGGTTGACCCCCCCCCTCAGGGGTTGTGTGAGGGAGGGGAGGGGGTCTGTGAGGAAAGGGAGAGGGGATCATTGACCCCCCCCAGGGTGTCTGGGGGGGGAGAGGGGATCATTGACCCCCCAGGGGCTCTGGGAGGGAGGGGAGGGGGAGGGCATGAAGAGAGGGAATCATTGACCCCCCCCAAGGTGTCCGTGGGGGGGGGAGAGCGGGATCTGTGAGGAAAGGGAGAGGGGATCATTGACTCCCCAGGGTGTCTGTGGGGGGAAGGGAGGGGGAGAGGGGATCATTGACCCCCCAGGGGGTCTGAGGGAGGGGAGGGGGAGGGCATGAGGAGAGGGGATCATTGACCCCCCCAGGGTGTCTGTGGGGGGTGGGAGCGGGATCTGTGAGGAAAGGGAGAGGGGATCATTGACTCCCCAGGGTGTCTGTGGGGGGAAGGGAGGGGAAGAGGGGATCATTGACCCCCCAGGGGGTCTGAGGGAGGGGAGGGGGAGGGCATGAGGAGAGGGGATCATTGACCCCCCCAGGGTGTCTGTGGGGGGGGGAGCGGGATCTGTGAGGAAAGGGAGAGGGGATCATTGACTCCCCAGGGTGTCTGTGGGGGGAAGGGAGGGGAAGAGGGGATCATTGACCCCCCAGGGGGTCTGAGGGAGGGGAGGGGGAGGGCATGAGGAGAGGGGATCATTGACCCCCCCAGGGTGTCTGTGGGGGGGGGGAGCGGGATCTGTGAGGAAAGGGAGAGGGGATCATTGACTCCCCAGGGTGTCTGGGGGGGAGAGGGAGGGGGAGAGGGGATCGTTGACCCCCCCTTGGGTTGTGTGAAGGAGGGGAGGGAAGAGGGGATCATTGCCCCCCCAGGGTGTCTATGGGGGGGAGGGGGGTCTGTGAGGAAAGGGATGGAGGATCATTGACCCCCAGGGTGTCTGGGGGGAGGGGAGGGGGAGAGGGGACCACTGACCCCCTCTGTCCTTTCACAGTGTCTGTGGGTCCATCTCCATTGAGGAGTGGGGGGGAAAAAGAGGGAGCGCTTGGGGGTGTCTGGGGCTCCGTTTCCTGGTGGGGAGAGCTCTCATTGATGGGGAAAGAGGGATCACGGTGTATAAGTAGAAAAGGGGGTGGCTGGGCACTTTGAGGGGGGCCAGAGGAGGGAGGGAGAGCCCTGGGCCTGCTAGGGGATGGGGGCTGAAGTGGTCTCTGAGGAAAGAGGGGTTGACTGCCCCCCCCCCCCGTCAAAGTGTCTTTTGGGCCCATGTGGAGGTGGCGCCCATTGTGAGATGGGGATAGAGGGGTCACTCGGAGATGTATAAGTAGGAAAGGGGGTGCTGGGGGTGCACATGAGGCCTGTTTTGACACCTCAGAGGAAGGAGGGATGTCAAGGGGTGGGGGTGAGGCTGTCTCTGAGGGAGGGGCGCTTGAGGGGATCATTGCCCCCCATTCACGGTGTCTGGCGGCCCGTCTCCTGATGGGGAGGGCTCCCAGGGTGGGATGGGGAGGGAAATGGGCCACTTGGGGGTGTATAAAGGGCCTGGTAGTGATGCATGGGTTGGCCATCCATGGCGGGAAAGGAGGTGTCACCTGGGGCTGTAGAATTAGTAAAAGGGGTGCTGGAGTAAAGGGATGGCTGCGCGCTGGACGGATCCTACTTATGGGATACAGGCTGAAATAGTGGAGGATGAGCAAGGGGTTTAGAAAAGAGGGATCTTGTGGGGCTGTGCCCTACTGAACTTGGCCAGGCTTCCCTTGACCTGGGCTGCCTGTCCAGTCTCTTCCTTGCCAGTCCTGGAGATTTAAGGGCTCTGGCCAAGAGTTTGCAGTGACCATAAAGAGAGTTCTCAGATCAAAACACCAGATAAAAGTGAATTAAAAACCTACCACCCATTACAGGTGCGTAACCTCAGAAGGCCTAACGGGCGTCTGGATCCAATTCACAGGAAGAGTTTGGTACAAGACTTGGCCCCCAAAAATAAAATAAAAATCCTGCGGGCCATCGGGAATCAGAAGGCAAGCCCGTCTGCTGCGGTTCAGAGCCAAATAGGCAACGCCAGGCCAAACATGACAGAAAAAAAAAACTTAAGAGTGGACACGAAAATAAACGTTTAAAGGCTGCATTTTTTTCAAAGTCCTATTTGGGTAACTCTTTTGCCTGTGAAAAGAACGCAAAGGGGAAATGAATTGAAACTTCTTTAGCCCTTGTTAAAAGGGACTTACTTCTGAGGATATTAAATATTACACAGATCGTGTCTTCCCTTGCAGATATTTAGCAGGAAAGCTTATTTCTTCCCTTCTGGTTTTAAGGATAAAGTAAACTTCACCAGAAGCAAAAATAGTTTTCTGTCACTCTGGGTGGGTTTGTACTTTGGTTCATTTTGGCCAAGGCAACTGGGAATCCTGAATTGGGAATCCCATCCCCATAGGAAAGGCTGACTTAACTACAGGTAGTCCTCAACTTACGACCACAATTGTTCAGTGAAGCACTGCCCTTGTTAAGTTAGTAACAACAGTTGTGAAGTGAATCCGGCTTGCTTTTGACCTTAACTCGTCAGAAGGTCACAAAAGGGGGTCACGTGACCCTGGGACACTGCAACCGTCATAAATATGAGTCAATAACAACAACAATAATAATAATAAAAGTTGGAAGAGACCTTGGAGGTCATCTAGTCCAACCCCCTACTCAGGCAGGAAACCCTATACCATTTCAGACAAATGGCTGTCCAGTCTCTTCTTAAAAACTTCCAGTGTTGGAGCATTCACAGCTTCTGGAGCCAGGTTGTTCCACTGGTTAATTGCTCTCACTGTCAGGAAATTTCTCCTGAGTTCTAGGTTGCTTCTCTCCTTGATCAGTTTCCATCCGTTGCTTCTTGTCCTGCCTTCAGGTGCTTTGGAGATCAGCTTGACTCCCTCTTCTTTGGGGCAGCCCCTGAGATACTGGAATACTCCTATCATTTCCCCCCTCGTCCTTCTCTTCGTTAAACTAGACATCCCCAATTCCATCAACCTTTCCTTATGTTTTAGCCTCCAGTCCCCTGATCATCTTTGTTGCTCTTCTCTGTACTCTTTCTAGAGTCTCAACCTCTTTTTTACATTGTGGTGACCATAACTGGATGCTGTATTCCAAGTGTGGCCTTACCAAGGCCTTGTAAAGTGGTATTAACACTTCACGTGATCTTGATTCTCTCCCTCTGTCAATGCAACCTAGCACTGCATTGGCTTTTTTGGCAGCTGCAGCACACGGCTGGCTCCTATTTAAGGGATGGTCCACTAGGACTCCGAGGTCCCTCTCGCAGTTGCTACTATTGAGCAAGGTACCCCCTATACTATATCTGTACATTTGGTTTTTCTTGCCTAAATGTAGAACCTTCCTTTTTTCACCATTGAATTTTGTTTGGCAAGTGTCCGAATTTTGGTCCGATGGCTGTGAGATGCTGCAACGGTCGGGTGAAAAATGGTCGTGAGTCACATTTTTTTTAGTGCTGTTGTAACCTCGGTCACTAAAGGAATGATTGCGAGTCAAGGGCTACCAGTACTGGGAAATATGCTTTATTATTCGCCTGTCTGCAATGGTTTCCTGACTGTCACGGATAGAGGGTGACATTCCCTTTTTTTAAAATAACGCATGGTTAACTTAACAGAAATTGTGTCCCTGCATTTTGTTGGCTTCTTGCTTAGCTGATGGTTACAAAAGTCACTGGGGTAGCTTTTTCCGAAGGCTAGTGCCTTGATTTCTTATCAGTCTGGGTAACGTGGAGGTGCCAGACAACACGTTGATTTAATTATCTCTAAATTGATGGGCTCTTCCCACGTGGCTTGACTGGCAGCCCCACCATATGAGGAGCTATTCCTAAGAGGGAAAAAAATGGATGCTCCTCTAGCGTCCCTCCCAGTTGTCGTGCGTTTGATTTAATGGTGGGCCCTTCAGTCAATCATTCTCCGTGTTAGGGAATTAGAGGTATCTCTTACACTTAGGAGAAGCTGTTCTGTAGCACAGTAGTCCCTTTTTTTCCCTTGGGTTGTTGGGTCACGAATGGCACCCATCGTTCCAGACTCTGAAAGAAGACCTGCTATCAAAACTGAAAAAAAAACAAAAAACGAATGCAAATCTCAGCCGTTCTTCTTTATTTAGCAGTCGATCTTTTGTGACAAGTCGGCGCTGCTCGAGGCCTGGGTGGCAGGACCCCCTTGTTGGCGACGCCCCGTTCCCCTCCTATAACCCATTCGGTTTTATTTATTTATTGGGGTGAAAAGAGCAACTCTAATATCAAATCCGAGTGGATTTAAAAAACAAACAAACAAACCTTGGAAACTAGATACAGTTAACCGACGGGAGGATGAATGCGTTGGGCCCTCGTTACGCTGCGGCGTATCGGGCTTCCTTATTCGTAATGCTTATGGCTCTGGGTTTTTTAAACCGCCGGTCGGTGCAGAAGCAGATGATAAATACATGCATTTACATTTTGGGGGTCTTATTAAAAAGAAAGAAAGAGAGAAAGAAAGAAAGAAAGAAAGAAAGAGAAACATTTACATTTTGGGGGTCTTATAAGAGAAAAAGAAAGAAAGAAAGATGTACATTTTGGGGGTCTTATAAGAAAGAAAGAAAAAGAAAAAAAAGAAAGATTTACATTTTGGGGGTCATAAGAAAGAAAGAAAAAGAAAGAAAGAAAGAAACATTTACATTTTGGGGGTCTTATAAGAAAGAAAGAAAGAAAGAAAGAAAGAAAGAAAGAAAGAAAGAAAGAAAGAAAGAAAGAGAAAAGAAAGAAAGAAACATTTACATTTTGGGGGTCTTATAAGAAAGAAAGAAAAAGAAAGAAAGATTTACATTTTGGGGGTCTTATAAGAAAGAAAAAGAAAAAGAAAGAAAGAGAAAAAGAAAGAAAGATTTACATTTTGGGGGTCATAAGAAAGAAAGAAAAAAAGATTTACATTTTGGGGGTCATAAGAAAGAAAGAAAAAGAAAAAGATTTACATTTTGGGGGTCATAAGAAAGAAAGAAAGAAAGAGAAGGAAAGAAAAAGAAAGAAAGAACGAACGAACCTTGGTCTTTTGATCATGTTGATCAGGGCTTCTTAGTGGCCTGCCTCTAGGGAGGTGGCGTCCCTGCGATTATTGGTGAGACCACTTCAGGCACAAGGGCTGAACACGTAGGGAGATAAAATATCAGCCGTAAGTAGGGATGTGTTAGACTAAAGCGTAAAGGGACATAGAAGAGAAGCCAAAAGCTGGGGTGGGGGTTTTGGCTCTCTCAAGAGGAGAAGGAAGAAGGGGGTTGCTGCTTAGAGAAGATGGAAAGACAGGAACTTAGGCATGAGAGCTTTTTCGGTCGCATTTCTGCTATGCTTTTTTTTCCCTCCGAAGAGGACCTCCTCGGCCTCAGCTGAACAGTTGACCTAAGGAAGGGAGGGCAACCTCTAGTAAATAAAGAGAGCATTAAGGGCTGCTTGGCTAGCAGGAATAGCTTTGATGTGGCTAGGCCAGGCCATCTAAAAGTCGGGAAGGAACTTACAGATCCCATCGCTGTGTTTTGGGGGAAATCATGGGAGTGGGCCTAGCTTCGGAGGATTAGACGGGCAATTCCCATTTCTAACACCGGGAGGGGGGAAAATCAGGTGACTGTACCTAGGTCCACTGGATGGTACCAGGCAAAATTCAGATTATTAAGGTTAAGATTGTAATAATGATAATGATAGGTAAACAAAATGCCAAATCCAGTCTGAACATCTGGCAGACTGTGCAATGATCCATAGTAGTAGTAGTAGTAGTAGTAATAATAGCAGCCTATCCCAGGTCCTTGGGAAGGACTCGATAGGTAGACAAAAATGCCAAATCCAGTCTCAACATCTGGCTGACTGTGTGATGATCAATAATAATAATAATAGAGTTGGAAGGGATCTTGGAGGTCATCTAGCCCAACCCCCTGCTCAGGCAGGAAACCCTACTCCATTTCAGACAAGTCGCTGTCCAGTCTCTTCTTAAAAACTTCCAGTGTTGGAGGAGGGAGGGAAGAAAGGAAGGATAACAGATGGAAGCGACCTTGGAGGTCATCTAGTCCAACCCCCTGCTGATTCAGGAAACCCTATACCATTTCAGACAAGTGGCTGTCCAGTCTCTTCTTCAAAACTTCCAGTGTTGGAGCATTCACCGCTTCTGGAGGCAGGTTGTTCTACTGGTTAATTGTGAATATTTAGGAAACAATGGAGGGAGACAGCGTGTATTCATCACGAGAAATTGTACTAGTTTAGCTGGCCACAGGAAAGGTTCTTATAAAGAGGATGGCAAAATAATAAAAAGATGGTCGATATTTATTTGCTTCGTACATGTAGGGATGTGGGTATATACATATGTTCATAGTATGTTTAGGTGTGCGTCATGTATGTGTTTCACTTTGAGAGCGGGCAACTGAATTTCATTTTTGATGTGTGCCCTTGTGCCCACAGTAAAAAAATGATAATAAAAGTTTATCTTATCTTATTATCTTATCCTATCTTAATCTTATCATCTTATCTTATTGTCTTATCCTATTTTATCTTATCCTATCTTATCTTGTCTAATCTTCGACTTAACGACTGCAATTGAGCCCAAAGTTTCTGAAAAGTTGTTATGTGAATTTTGCCCCATTTCACAACCTTTCTTGCCACAGGGGTTAAGCAAAGGACTGCGGTTGTTAAGTTAGTAACCCGGTCGTTAAGTGAGTCTGGCACCCCCCCCCCTGACTTTGCTTGGCAGAAAGGAGATCACATGACACACACACCCCTCCGGGACGTTGTAGCCGTCGTAAATACGAGTCTGAATTTTGAACCTGGGGACGCTGCAACGGTCATTAAGTGTGAAGAAAAAAAGGTCATAAGTCAGGTTTTTTTTTTTCAGCGACGTTGTAACTTCGAACAATCCCCAAAGGAACTGTTGTAAGTTGGAAGGATTAAGTGGTGCATTGCTGGGCTGTCCCAGGTTCCTTGCTCTTCGGCGTCTTCGTCAATGGCTTGGAATAAGGAGTTAGAAAATTCCAAATTTTCAGAGGACACGAACTGTGTGCAGTGTGTGTGTGTGTGTGTGTGTGTGTGTGTGGTGGGTGGGAAAGGTAGCAAGCCGAGGATCACATTCAGGAAAACCTTAGCCAAGAGTAATAATTGTGGAAATCCAGCAAGAGGCTGATATAAAGTCCTACGTTTGGGTCAAAAGATCTGGCGCGCACAATTGACTTTTGGGAATCTGATCTTTTTTTTTTTTTTTTTTAATTAACAGAGCGGGGCCGACAGAGCCTTCTGCACATAATAGGGAGGATTTCTGTGGCTTCCAAGTTTTTTTCCCCCAAAGTAAAAAAAAAGGTACACTCAGCCTGTAATCTTTTGACGCGCGCTAGCATCTTCGGAAAGAATGAAATACCTGCTTTTTGTGGTGGTTGCATCAGGGGCTCTGTGAGTTTGCCCCCCATTGTGTCTGCCGCTGCGGGAGGGCAAGGAGTCTCCTCTGCTAAGCAGCCAGACCTGGTTTCATCTCTGTATTGTGAGGACAAACAGCCCTGGTTCTGGGGAAGCCAGGAGAGCTGATGATTTTAGTTCTTCGGTTTCTCTCCTGCTTTTGCTTCAGAAGCTGTTGAGGTGCACGCGATGTGTTCCTTCCTCCCATTTTCCCCATCGACAACAACCTTGTGAAGTAGGTTGGGATGAGAGAGAGTGCGTGGTTACCCCAAAGCCACCCAGTGAACTTCCAAAATTGAGAGGGCGTCTTGAGCCGGCGTCTTCCCGGTGCTTCTCTGTCACTTTTATCCAAGGGTCTTCAAACTCGGCCCTTTGAGGACTTGTGGACTTCAACTCCCAGAATTCCTCAGCCGGCGTGCGTGCCTGGCTGAGGAATTCTGGGAGTTGAAGTCCACAAGCAGCGGTCTTCCAACTCGGCCCTTTGATGACTTGTGGACTTCGACTCCCAGAATTCCTCAGCCGGTGTGCCTGGCTGAGGAATTCTGGGAGTTGAAGTCCACAAGCAGAGGTCTTCAAACTTGGCTCTTTTAAGACTTGTGGACTTCAACTCCCAGAATTCCTTAGCCAGCCAGCATGCGTGCCTGCCTGAGGAATTCTGGGAGTTGAAGTCCACAAGCAGCGGTCTTCCAACTCGGCCCTTTCATGAGTTGTGGACTTCAACTCCCAGAATTCCTCAGCCGGTGTGTGTGCCTGGCCGAGGAATTCTGGGAGTTGAAGTCCACAAGTCATCAAAGGGTGAGTTGGAAGGCCCCTGCCTTCATCCTACATCACGAAGGCCAGAATGGGATATTGGGCCTTTTTAATTTAGCCTAAAGCTTCATTTTTTAATCTCCAAGGGAGGAGATTATTTTAAGACAGGGTCTGCTGCATGCTGGCTTCATCCTGGAAGTGTCTTGCTTTATTTAACCGATTTTAAGCTGCCTCACAGGTAGGCCGATCCGACGGCAAATGCTGAGGGTGCAGAAACAGGCAAATAGCGGTGGCCCGTTCAACACAACGGAAACCAGATTGAGATTGGAAAGGATCTTTGGGGCCTTGAGAAAGGAGGGAAGCGGTAGAGGTAAGAAAGGAAAAGAGAGAGAGAGAGAGAGAGAAAAGGAAAGGGAAGAGGAGGCGAGGAGAGGAGAGTTCAGGCGATGCTCAGCCAACGGCAAACTAGAGCAGTGCCTCCTCAATCAAGCAGGGCATCCTATTGTCAGGATGGCACTTCACCAGAAAGAAAGTTAATCCATCCGTTGCACGAGGGGAGAAAGAAGCAGGAGCGAGGCCCCCAGTTCAGATGCTGCCCACCAATTTGAAAAAGCGGTGGGCAGCCCTGACTAGCTTAAATCCGGCTTAAATCCGGCCTCGGCTCGGGTTTCCCCAAACTTCTACTTAATTCTGGAGGCTGACTTGCTCCGGCCCCTCTTTTCCTCTCTCTCGGCGGTCGGTCTCTTGCTCCCCAACAGCGTAAATTCCTCCTTCCTTCTTCCGCGGTGCCCAAAGGCCTGTGAGTCCCGGCGTGCCCTGACCTCGCTCGGCTTGTAAGGGCAGGGTTTGAAGCCGGCCGGCCAGCGGTTCAGTTCCAGCGGGGCTCTTTGCCAGCTGATGGTCTTGTGGTCTGGTAGCCGGCTGGAAGACAGACAGACAGACAGACACACACACACACACACACACACACACACCCGTTCTCAGCAACAGGCTGGAGTTGACAGCTGGCTGTCAAGCTCCTTTGGAAAGCCTATCGGATGGTTTCCTGGCCTCTCTTCCGTTCAGCTGTGGCAGAGAAGAAGACTTTAGAAAAACCCAAGCTTGCTTTTCACACACACACACACACACAATTTTTGCAGACCGAATGGCGAAAAATGGAGCCGCCCCATCGATCTTTCCTGCGTTCACCAAATATGCTTTTTATTTTATTTTTTTCTTCTCCTTGCCACTCCCTTCTCCTCCCCCCTCCCCGCGTGACCGTATTATGCTCGTGATTAAGATTTCCCACTAGTGGAAATGGCTGTTATTCTCTCCGCCATTAACCAGCACAAGATAAAAGGCGCCGTTCTTTTATTACTACTACTACTACTACTATTATTATTATTATTATTATTATTATTATTATTATTATTATTATTATTATTTTGCTTTCCAGATTGCTGCCTGGTTTGGGTCCCCCCCCCTTTTTTTTTCCTTTTGGGTATGAACTTAAAACGCATCAAATGCTGTTTGTCTAAGTAGGCTTGGTCTATTATAATTTGCAATTATGGCTTCTCATCTGCATTCTTTCTCTCTCTCTCTGCCTCTCTCTCCCCCCCCCTCCCCTTCCCATTTCCTCCCCAAATCCTTTGTTAGCTTTATATAATACACACACACACACACATATATATATATATATATATATATATATATATATATTTCAAGGTAGGGAGTAGAACTATCACGTGTGTGGAAAATTCTAGTTGATTGCCTGCCAAATATGAGGATCTTCTGCGCATGCCTGCCAATATTATGATTAGAAAATGGAAGGGGGGGCGGGGGGGGGAAGAGCAAGAAAGCGTGGAAGAAGTAGGCAGGAGGAGGGGGAAAAAAAAGAAAGATTGATAGATGAATTAGAAATTGACAAGAGTTGTGGGGGAGGGGGTGTCTGGTAAAAAAAAAAAAAACCCCTATCCTGATGTATTTCAGCCCCCCCCCCCTCTGCTATTTGTCAATTCCATCCCATCCGAAGCGGAAGGAAGGAAGGTGGCGTTGTTAAAGAGAGAAATGCAACAAGGTGAAGGTGCTTCGGAGGAAGATTCGGAGATAAATGTTGTATTGGGCTGGGCCAGATGCAAAATGTAATTTGTGTGTGGGTGCGTGCCCGCGTGCGGAGGGCGGGGAGGGGAGGGGAAGTGGATGATGGTGGTGGGGTGGAATGTCATTCTTGCACTCCTATTCACGAAGTTTAACGTGGGAGGGGGCCTTGTTGTAACGAGGGGAATGGAGAAGGGGG
>CM077936.1:143136551-143160323 GCA_039797435.1 Crotalus adamanteus | reverse complement strand
CTCCCCCCTCCCCCTCCTCTTCCCCTCCCCCTCCTCTTTCCTCCCCCTCCTCTTCCTCCCTCCCTCCTCCCTCTCCCTCTCCTCCCCCTCCCTTCCTCCCCCTCTCCTCACTCCCCTCCTCCTCCCCCTCCCTTCTTCCCCCTCCTCCTCCTCCTCCTCCCCCTCCTCTCCTCCCCTCCCCCTCCTCTTCCCCCCTCCCTCCCCCTCCTCTCCCCCTTCCCCCTCTTCTTTCCCCTCCCCCCCTCCTCCCCCTCCCTCTTTCCCCTCCCCCTCTTTCCCCCTCCCCCTCCTCCCCCTCCTCTTCCTCCCTCCTCCTCCTCCTTCCCCTCCTCTTCCCCCCCTCCTCCTCCCCCTCTCTCCCCCCTCCCCCTCCTCCTCCTCCTTTTTAAGAAGAGACTGGACAGCTATTTCTCTGAAATGGTATAGTTTCCTGCCTGAGCAGGGGGTTGGACTAGATGACCTCCAAGGTCCCTTCCAACTCTGTTATTCTTCCTCCTCTTCCTCCACCTCGTCTTTAAGAAGAGACTGGACCGTCCTTTGTCTGAAATGGTATAGCGGTTTCCCTGACTGAGCAGGGGGTTGGGCTAGATGACCTCCAAGGTCCCTTCCAACTCTGTTGTTATTCCTCCTCCTCCTCCTCCTCCTCCTCCTCCTCCAGAAGACATTGGTATAGGGGTTTCCTGACATTGGTATAGGGGGTTGGGCTAGAAGACCTCCGAGGTCCCTCCCCACCCTGTTATCCTGCATTTTATCTATTTAAGTCTGATCCCTGTTGCCTTTCCGAGCATCGATGCGCCATGTTCGAAATTTCCACTCTTCCCCCTTCCTCTCCCCCTCCCCCTCCTCTCCTTGTACTGCAATAGGCACCGAGGCCTATTTTGCCCTCGGGGTGGGAGACCCCCTGACCCTTTCTGCCCTCTTCCTTCCAAGGTGGAGCAGAAGTCCTCGGCTCAGCTGCTCATGACTTGGGGCCTGGAAGACGTGGACCACGTTTTCACCGAGGAAGACTACCACACCTTGACCAACTACAAAGCCTTCAGCCAGTTCATGAGGTGGGTCCTTCGGTATCGGACGGGTGGGCAGGCGGGCGAGGGAAACGTGAAAGGTTGATTTTTAAGGTTGACTTTTCTCCCCCCCCCCCCCAAATAAAAACATTCTAGGTCAGGGATAGGCCACCTTGGCTCTTTGATGACTCGTGGACTTCAACTCCCAGAATTCCTGAGCCAGCATGGAACTATGGCTCCCTTGATGACTGGTGTGCTTCAACTCCCAGAATTCCTCAGCCAGCCTGGCTCAGCTTGGAAACCTCTCCCCTTTCCCCTCAGCATGGCTGGCGAAGGAATTCTGGGATGTTGAAGTCCACAAGTCATAAAGGAGCCCAGGTTGCCTACCCCTGGTCTAGTCCAAATGAGTTGAGACTTCAGTAGACGAGGCATTAAGAAGGACTTGTGGACAGGAAGAGCTGTCAATCATTGGAATTGATGGACACAGAGGTCAGGGGTAGGCAACCTCAGAATTCCTGAGCCAGCAGGCTGTGTATACCCATCAGATGTGCTTACTCTCTATAATCCCTTCCTCTGCAATCTTTCTGCTACAGGAGGTAGGAGGAGGGGGGGAAAAAAGGGGGGATGGCTGGCTCAGGAATTCTGGGGAGTTGAAGTCCACGAGTCATAAAAGAGCCAAGGCTGCCTACCCCTGTTCTAAGTCATGCATGGAAATAACGCTAGTCCTCCATTTACAGTCATTTGTTTAATGACTGTTCGAAGTCACAAAGCCGCTCTGAAGTTTCAAAGCCACGGAAAAAAAGAGACCTTACGGCCGGTTTTCACACTTAACGACCGTGGCAGGCTCCCTCGTGGCCATGTCGATCAAAATTCAAGCGCTTGGTGACTGGCATGTATTTACAACAGGCGGAGTGTCCTGTGTGTGTGTGTGTGTGTGGTGTGATCAACCTCTGTAACCTTCCCAGCCGGCTTCACGACAAGGAGAGTCGAGGGGGGGGAGCCAGATTTACTTAACAACCGCGTGATTTGCTTAACGGGCTGTGGCAAAATAAGGTCGTGAAATGGGGGCACTTAAGCACTGTGCGTGAGCAGAGAGAAATGTGGGGTTCAGAAGGCACCTTCTGAAGGAACAGCGCTTAATTGTCGAGGTTTATTTGTTTATTTGGAATATTTATTGGTTGCCTCTTCAAAAAGTGGTTTTATAAGGATAATCAGGTAAAAAACGTACATATCCAGCCATGTTCACCGAACTCCTCTTACAACAACAGGTGCCTCCAAATGAGGTTCCCTGTTAGATGAGACACAACCCATGTCTGTAGGGAGACCCGTCTGTCTGTCTGTCTATATCTATCTATCTGTCTGTTTGTGTGTCTGTCTCCATCCATTACAGCCATCCATCCATCCTGTCTGTCCATCCATTCTTTCTATCTACCTACCTATATCTATCCATCCATCCATCCATCCATCTATTCTACCTACCTACCTATCCATCCATCCATCCTGTCTGTCCATCCATTCTTTCTACCTACCTACCTACTTACCTACCTCTATCTATCTATTTGTCTGTCTCTGTCTATCTATCTATCTATCTATCTATCTGTCTGTCTGTCTGTCTGTCTGTCTGTCTATCTATCTTATCTATCTATCCATTCTTTCTACCTACCTACTTACCTATATCTATCCATCCATCCATCCATTCTTTCTACCTACCTACCAACCTACCTATATCTATCCATCCATTCTACCTATGTACCTACTTACCTACCTATATCTATCTATCTATCTATCTATCTATCTATCTATCTATCTATCATCTATCTATCCACGCATCCATCCATCCATTTTCCACCAATTTTATGTATCTATAATGTATCTATCTACCATCTATCTATCTATCTATCTATCTATCTATCTATCTATCTATCTATCTATCTATCTATCTATCTATCTATCTATCCATCCATTCTTTCTACCTACCTACCCACCCACCCACCCATCCTGTCTATCTGTCCATCCATTCTCTCTCTCTCTCTCTCCCCCCCGTATCCGTCTATCCATCTAGCATCTAGCTATCATTTATCATTCTCTCTCTCTTCTCTCATTCTTACTGTCATTTGCTTCCCCTGAGTCTTCATTTGATGAGCCTTTGAGACGGGTAGCCAGATAAACGAACACAAATCGATAGATTTGCGGAGGCCCCTGAATGCGTCTCCCAGCCCGCAATGCACAATTCTCTGTGAAAAGGGTGGTGCTCAACACAACCCCAGGTTCTCTTTCTCACACAAACAACACACACACACACACACACACACACACCCCCCTACCTTTCTAATAGGATCCTACTCTGGTCACCTTAAGAACCAAACAAGTGTTTTGAGAGGAGCCCCCCCCCCCCCGCCCTGCGCTGATAGTCTTCTCTCAGGAGGTGTCTGCCAGCAAGTTTGTCGGGATTGTGATTGTGGCTTGTGCAAAGGGAGCTGCTTCTCCTGCCTGTCTATGCCCCTCTGAGGGGCTGGAAGGGGGGGGAGGGGGAGGCAAGACTCCTGCCTAGAACTGGATGGGTCCTTCTGTCTGTCTGTCTCTCTCCCTCTCCCTCCCTTTCTCTCTTTCTCTCTTTCTTTCTCTCTCTCTCCCTCCCTCCTTTTCTCTCTCTCTCCCCTTTTCTCTTTTTCTTTCTCCCTTTCTCTCTCTCCCTCTCTCTCTCCCTTTCTCTCTTTCTCTTTTTCTTTTTCTCTTTTTCTCTCTTTCTCTCTCCCTTTCTCTCTCCTTCCCTCTTTCTCCCTCTCTCTCTCCCTTTCTCTCTTTTTCTCTCCCTTTCTCTCTCCCTCCTTTCCTCTTTCTCTCTCTCCCTCTCTCTCTTTCTCTCCCTTTCTCTCTCTTCTCTGTCTTTCTCTTTTTCTCTTTCTCCCACTTTCTCTTTCTCTCTCTCCCTTTCTCCCTTTCTCTTTTTCTCTCACTTTCTCTTTCCCTCCCTCCCCCCTCTCTCTTCCTTTCTCTCTTTCTCTCCCTCCCTCCCTTTCTCTCTTTCTCTCTCTCTTTTTCTCTCTTTTTCCCTCCCTCCCCCCTCTCTCTTCCTTTCTCTCTCTTTCTCTCCCTCCCTCCCTTTCTCTCTTTCTCTCTCTTTCTCTTTTTCTCTCTCTCTCCCTTTCTCTCTGCTTCCCTCCCTCTTTCTCTCTCCCTCCTTCTCTCCCTCTCTCTCTCTCTTTCTCTCCCTCCTCTCTCTCCTTTCTCTCTCTTCTCTCTCTTTCTCTTTTTCTCTCTCCCACTTTCTCTCTCTCCCTTTCTCAATTTCTCTTTTTCTCTCACTTCCTCTTTCCCTCCCTCCCTCTCTCCCTCCCTCCCTTTCTCTCTCTCTCTCTGTCTCTCTTTTTCTCTTTATCCCGTTTTCTCTCTCCCTTTCTCTTTTTCTCTCACTTCCTCTTTCCCTCCTTCCCTCTCTCTCTTCCCCCCCCCCTCTCTGCCTTCCTAAGCTCGGCGTCCTCGTTCAGCCAAAGCCCTGGAACGTCCCAGGGCGCCCGGCGTCCTCTGCCTTCCCCGACCTCCTCTGGCTGCCAGCATGCAGTTCAAGCCAGGCCAGGCTGAGCTCCCGTCAGCCGTGGGGGAAGCCGTCAGTGGCCTTGGCAGCCCCCCCTGCTGTCTCCCGCCTTCGGCTTGGCGGGCAGAGCCCTGCTCGGCTGCCAACCCCGGCTCTGTGACCAAGGGGCAGAAATCTGGCAGCGGCCGTCGCCAGGCCACCTGGGCCTCGCCAGCTTTAATAAAGGCGGTGATTTATTCCAGGTGCTCGGGGGGGGGGGGGGACAGGCCCAGCGGCGGGGCCTGCCTCTAATTAGCTCTAAATTGTTGGGCACTTGCCTGGGCGGGAGGCAGATCTGTCCACCCCGCCCGCCCCGCCTTCCCCGCGGCTGTCACGGCCGGCCGTTGCCGGAATTGGCCATAAAGCTCCCCGATCAAGAGGGGGTTCCTTTTTGCAGCCCTTTGATTTCACCTTCCTGGGGCTCTGGCTGGGCTTTTGGGGAGCAGCTGTGCTCCTAACACACCGCAGCAAGGCGGCTGCGAGAGTTGCCCGGTTGCTCCTGTGCTCTGGAAGCCAGGTTGTGCCACGTGTGAGAGAGAAGCAGGGCTTTGTTGTCCCTCTCGGGAACCCTGGCATCGGAGGGGACAAAGGGTCCAGCCTTTGGGATCCCAGAGTCCCTTGGGGTGTGGATAAAGATACCCCTGAACTGGGGGAGGGGGTGCAGCCCGGCGCTGCGAAGGCTTGTGTGGGTGCAGGAGGTCTGACAGCCTCTCCCCCCCCCCAATGGGACCATCCTAGAATCACCAGAGTTTGGAAGGGACCTTGGAGGTCTTCTAGTCCAGCCCCCTGCTCAAGCAGGAGACCCCAAAAGGAGGAGGAGGAGGAGGAATAACCGAATAACAGACGTGGAAGGGACCTTGGAGGTCTTCTAGTCCATCCCCCTGCTCAAGCAGGAGACCCTTTACCAGAGGTCCCCAACCTTTGTGGCACCAGGGACCACCGGTTCTGTAGAGAGAGGTTTTTCCACGGACTGGAGTGTGCGTGGTTTTGTGTGCTGCCTGCATCCCGCGGATGGGGCATTGCTTGTTTGTGCAGATCGGATGCTGGCACGTCGGTACCGGTCCACGGACTGGGGGTTGGGGACCCCTGACCTAGACCCTTCCAGACAATCTCTTCTTAAGAACCTCCAGTGCTGGAGCATTCACAACTTCTCAAGTTCCACCAGTTGATTGTCCTCACCATTTGGAAGTTTCTCCTTAGTTCCAGGTTGCTTCTCTCCTTGATGAGTTTCCACCTGTTGCTTCTTGTCCTGCCTTCAGGCGCCTTGGAGAATAGCTTGACTGCCTCTTCTTTGGGGCAGCCCCTGAAATACTGGAACACTGCTATCCTGTCCCCCCTGGTCCTTCTCTTCATTAAACTAGACATCCCCAATTCCAGCAACCGTTCCTTATATATTTTAGCCTCCAGCCCCCTAATCATCTTTGTGGCCCTTCCACCCTACTGCTCCAGCGGAAGGGGTTGCTGTGCACCCTGCCTTGCTGCGGGGAGGGTGTGTGTGTGTGTGTGTGTGTGTGTGTGTGTGTGTGTCAAGGAGAAGAGCCTTTTCTGCTGTGCCCCCTCCCCTCTGTGGGTCATTGTACTGCATGAAGCAAAAATTGTCCCCACTCTTTTGGCCTTCAAAATCTGGTTCGGCCAGTTGATAAGATAAGATAAAGATAGATAAAGATAATAAAGATAGGATTAAGGTAAAATAAGATAGGATTAAGATAAGATAGGCATCACTTTTAAAAGGGCAATTGGTTTTATATTTTATCTAAATTTAATAAATAATAATAATTGTAATTTTAATAGGCTACTGGGAGGAGGTCCAGCCTCCGCCCCCCCCCCGCCCTGTTCCAGAAAAATCCATCGATTGTTCTCTCTCTCTCCCTCTTCTTCCCGTCCACTTCCTTTCTCCAGCCTGGGTATTTTCCTGGCTAGGGTGCTCCGTGGGCATTCTGATTCTGCCAGGGAGTCGAGAAGCTTGGGATAACAACAACAACAACAACAACAACACAACAATAATAATATAATTTGAATGTTCAGTTGACTGAGGTTCATGTTTAATGAATACAAGATAATAGTAGTAATAATAATAATTTGAATGTTCAGTTGACTGAGGTTCATGTTTAATGAATAAAAGATAATAATAGTAATAATAATAATTTGAATGTTCAGTTGACTGAGGTTCATGTTTAATGAATACAAGATAATAATAATAATATAATATAATTTGAATGTGCAGTTGACTGAGGTTCATGTTTAATGAATAAAAGATAATAATAGTAGTAGTAATAATAATATAATTTGAATGTTCAGTTGATAGGTTCATGTTTAATGAATAAAAGATAATAATAATATAATTTGAATGTTCAGTTGACTGAGGTTCATGTTTAATGAATCAAAGATAATAATAATATAATATAATTTGAATGTTCAGTTGACTGAGGTTCATGTTTAATGAATAAAAGAATAATAATAGTGGTAGTAGTAATAATAATAATAATAATTTGAATGTTCAGTTGACTGAGGTTCATGTTTAATGAATAAAAAATAATAATATAATATAATTTGAATGTTCAGTTGACAGGTTCATGTTTAATGAATAAAAGATAATAATAATAATAACAACAACAACAACAACAACAACAATAGTAATAGGCTCCTTGGGTGCAATCCCAAAACAACTGGAGCACCACTTGAACACCATCATCGGCATTGACAAATTCGCTATTAGTCAATTGCAAAAGGCGGCCTTACTAGGAACTGCTTCCATCCTGCGACGATACCTGTAATACCATCAAACATCCACATCTGCCTATCCCAGGTCCTGGGTAAGGACTCGATAGGGAGACAAAATGCCAAATCCAGTCTGAACATCTGGCTGACTGTGCGATGATCCATAATAATAATAATAGTTGGAAGGGACCTTGGGGGTCATCTAGTCCAACCCCCTGCTCGGGCAGAAAACCTTATGCTATTTCAGACAAACGGCTGTCCAGTCTCTTCTTGAAGACTTCCAGTGTTGGAGCATTCACCGCTTCTGGTCCTTCTTGTCATTAGACTAACAGAATAACAGAGTCGGAAGGGACTTTGGAGGTCCTGTAGTCCAACCCCTGGCTTGAGCAGGAGACCGTTATCCATTCCAGACAAACGGCCGTGCAGTCTCTTCTTAAAAACCTCCAGCGTTGGAGCACCCACAACTTCTGGTGGCAGGTGGTTCCTCTGATTAACTGTTCCAACTGGCAGGAAATGCCTCCTTCATTCCAGCTTGCTTCTCTCCTTGATTGGTTTCCACCCGTCGCTTTCTTGTCCTTTGAAGAATAGGTGGAGCCCCCCCTTCTTCGGGGCAGAACCCCCCCAAATATTGGAAGGCTGCTGCTATCTTGTTTCCCCCCCCCCCATCCTCCTTCTCATTCAACCCGACACACCCAATTCCAGCAACCGTTCTTTTATACATTTTATCCTCCAGGCCCTTTAATTGTCCCCCCATCTTCCTTTTTTTCTCGATCTGTTTTTAATATTCTGATTTTTTTTTTGTTTTTGTTTTAACTGCCTAGGTGCCAAATGACTCCCATCTGCTACGGCAGTCTGGAACAGCCAGCCATGTATTCTGGGGTCTTTTTCTTTTTTTCTTTTTAATCTTGTGGGTTATCCTTGTTGTCTGCCTCTCCATCCCTTCCCCTTTTTTCCACATTCTTTTTTTTTTTCCCCTTCAATTCTTTACACACACAAACAGGCACGCACGCACACAAGGCCCGACCCGCCGTGCCGTTTTTTATGTTTTTTTTGTTCAGGCCTTGCCTTTGTTTCGGAGACACGCCTGTTTTCTGGAAACCATTTTGAAATGAAATCAATTCAGACCCCTCCCTCCTTCGGTGTTG
The DNA here is from genome assembly GCA_039797435.1 of Crotalus adamanteus. Taxonomy (NCBI): domain Eukaryota; kingdom Metazoa; phylum Chordata; class Lepidosauria; order Squamata; family Viperidae; genus Crotalus; species Crotalus adamanteus. The sequence continues at coordinate 143,151,882 of CM077936.1, read as the reverse complement.
AGCGTCTTGCATATTTTTTCTCTCCCCCCCCCCCTTCGCTTCCCCCTCCCCTTTTAAAGCCAGAGCTCCTATTTCTCCGTAATGGCATCCCTCCCTTTTTTTTTTTTTTACTTTAATAGCCCGTCGGTGGTGCATTGTGGGCCGCATCGTCCATCAATAATTAAACCAACCCGATCCACCCGTCCGAATGAGATCATAGCGCAAGGCAACGAAAGGAGGTTGATTGACGGATAATTTTGGAAATGGGTTTTTATTTTTATTTTTTTTGGGGGGGGAGCAAGAGGCCCGAGGCTCCTGGCTTCTTCTTCACGCGATGCACACACACCCCCCCCCAAGTAGATTATTATTTTTTAATGCAATGGATGAGAAAAAACTATTATTGTGTTCAATATATGATACGGTATAGAGCAGGGGTAGGCAAGCTTGGCTCTTTTAGGACTCGTGGACTTCAACTCCCAGAATTCCTGAGTCAGCAGGGGGAACTATGGCCCCCTCATGACTCGTGGACTTCAACTCCCAGAATTCCTCAGCCAGCATGAGGGAACTATGGCTCCCTTGATGACTCCTGGACTTCAACTCCCAGAATTCCCGAGCCAGCATGAAGAACTATGGCTCCCTTGATGACTTCTGAACTTCAACTCCCAGAATTCCTGAGTCAGCATGGGGGAACTATGGTCCCTTCATGACTCGTGGACTTCAACTCCCAGAATTCCTGAGCCAGCATGGGGGAAACTTTGGCCCCTTGATGACTCGTGGACTTCAACTCCCAGAATTTCTCAACCAGCATGGGGGAACTATGGCCCCTTTTAGGACTTGTGGACTTCAACTCCCAGAATTCCTGAGCCAGCATGGGGGAACTATGGCCCCTTTTAGGACTGGTGGACTTCAACTCCCAGAATTCCCCAGCCAGCATGAGGGAACTTTGGCCCCTTGATGACTCGTGGACTTCAACTCCCAGAATTCCTGAGCCAGCATGGGGGAACTATGGCCCCCTTTAGGACTTGTGGACTTCAACTCCCAGAATTCCTGAGCCAGCATGGGGGAACTATGGCCCCCTTGATGACTTGTGGACTTCAACTCCCAGAATTCCTGAGCCAGCCTGGCTCAGCTGGGAAACCTCTCCCTTTCCCCTCAGCATGGCTGGCTCAGGAATTCTGGGAGTTGAAGTCCACGAGTCATAAAAGAACCAAGGTTCCCCAGCCCTGGTATAGAGAGTTCTCACATTAAATCATTTCAAATTTCGTTCTGGCCCTTTAAACCTCGCCTTTGTCCTCGCCGTGCTTCGTTTAGTGACCGTTCAAAATCACGGCAGCACTGAAAAAAAGCGACTTAGGGCCCTTTTTCACACTTGCGGCATCCCCACGATCGTAAGGTCAAAATCCAGCCACTTGGCAACAGACTCGTATTTACGACGGTTGTGGCATCCCGGGGGTGGGTGGGGGGGAAACCACCTAATTCCCTTTGGTGAGCTTCTGACAAGCAAAGTCAATGGGGGGAAGCCGGGTCCGCTTAGCAGCCCGCTTACTAACCTATCAGCTGCAGCGATCCACTTAACGACGGTGGTGAGAAAGGTCATAAATTGGGACAAAACCCGCTTAGCCAAGGTCTCGCTTAACAGCTCTACCCCCAAACGGCCCGTCTTAGATTTTAAAACGGACAGGAAGGGATTTTGCCCCTGAAGAGTCTCTTAAGAAATCGGGATATCAACAGATCTGCCCTAAAATAGACGGTGTCGTAACGATGGCACATCCCAAACGGCCTCTGACGCCACAGCTGGTAGTCCTTAAGGACCGCAACGGAGCCCGACATTTATGTTGCTAAGTGAGATTATTGGTTAAGTGCGTTTTGCCCCATTCGGTGGCCTTTCCTGCCACTCCAGTGGCCGTAAGTGAAGAATAGAATAAGAGCTGGAAGGGACCTTGGAGGTCTTCTAGTCCAGCCCCCTGCTAAATAGAATAGAATAGGATAGCATAGGATCGGATAGGATAGAATAAGAAATAGGAATAGAATAGAATTGTGGACAAATGGTCTTTGTGTAGGCTTAAGCCCCCACCGGCTCAGACATCAGCAGATGGGCTCATCATCATCATCATCATCATCATCAAGTTGGAAGGGACCTTGGAGGTCATCTAGTCCAACCCCCTGCTCAGGCAGGAAACCCTATTCCCATTTCGGACAAATGGCCGTCCAGTCTCTTCTTAAAGACTTCCAGTGTTAGAGCATTCACCGCTTCTGGAGGCAGGTGGTTCCACTGGCAGCCAGTGAAGTCCTGAAACTGTGTGCACGGTGTGTGTGTGTGTCTGTGTCTGTGTGCAGGAAGCAGGACCGAGAAAGCAGGCCCCCCCCTTGGCAAGCAGAACGATTGGAAATGATGGATGTCTTCTGCTTGGGGGAGAGGGGGGCTTCTTGGTTGGGGGCGGGTGGGGGGGTAAGGTGGGGAGGGCTGGAGGGCACCAGGAAGCTTGCGCCTCCGGCCTCGCTCTGCCCACATCTCAGCATCGTTTCCTCCAGCGCCGTTCGGCCTCCGGTCGGATGAAATGGAGCGTTGGCCCGTTCCAGTTTGGCAGTTTCTCGTCTGTTCCCTGGGGACTGATAAGAGAGGAGGGGAGACCTCTTTAATCCTCCGCTTTGGTGCGCTGGGGCTGTGTGTGTGTGTGTGTGTGTGTGTGTGTGTGTGTGTGTGTGTCTGTGTGCGCACAGGAGATTCCCCAAGGAAGGAGAGAGCGGAAGCGATTTGCTGTGTGATGTTGCAGCTGGCTGGACAAACAGGCTCGCTCTCCTCTCCACTAGCTCGGTTGCTTTTTGCTTCTTCCTCCCCCAAACGCCCCCTAGCACCTGTCTCATCCCCTCCCTGACGTGGCAAGATTTCCAGCCTCCGCTGTTTTTAAAGTGGTTTCGTTGGACCCCCTGACTGCCCCGTTCCTAAGTGTCCTGTTCTCATGTTCCCGGGTTAGAACCTGATTTAAAAAAAAAAAAACTTGGATATTGACCCTTCCTTCTTGTGGGCATCTCTTTCCGACAAAACGCGTCTCGTTTTTCTAAAAGGAAGCAGCGCCAGTGCGTTTTTTTACGACCCGAGCAGCCAGGCAAGGGGGCCTGGCGAAAGCCCCCCCCCTCCGATGTGTAAAAAGGGGTTATAGAATGGGAGGGATCTGGGAGGTCATCTAGTCCAACCCCAGCCTGCCCAAGGCGGGAGCCCATATATGTCGTCCCGGACAAAACGGGCTGCGCAATCTTTTCTTCAAAACCTCCAGCGACGATGAAAGGCGCACAGCTCCGGGAGGCAAAAGCGTTCCTTTGATTAATCTTTCCTTCTGCCAGGAAAATTCATTCCTTCTCCAGTTCCCGCCGAGGAGCTTGCGCCCCTGGCTTTTTTTTTTTTTAATGACAGCAGAGCGGGAAGGGACCTAGGAGGTCATCTAGTCCAACCCCCTGCTCGGGTAGGAAAAAATACTATTTCAGACAAACGGCTGTCAATCAATCAATCAATCAATCAATCAGAGTAGAGCTGGAAGGGACCTTGGAGGTCTTCTAGTCCAGCCCCCTGCTCAAGCAGGAGTCCCTATATCATTTAAGACAAGGGGCTGTCTAATCAGGAAAGGAGGAAGGAAGGAAGGAAGGGAAGGAAAGGAAGGAAGGAAGGAAAATAAGGAAGGAAAGAAAATGAGAAGGAAAATGAGAAGGAAAGAAGGAAAATGAGAAGGGAAGGAAGGAAAATGGGAAGGAAGGAAGGGAAAGAAGGAAGGAAGGAAGGAAAATGAGAAGGAAGGAAGGGAAATGAGAAGGAAGGGAAGGAAAGAAAATAGGAAGGAAGGAAAATGGGAAGGAAGGAAGGGAAATGAGAAGGAAGGGAAGGAAAGGAAATAGGAAGGAAGGAAAATGGGAAGGAAGGAAGGAAAACAAGGAGAAGGAGGGAAGGAAAATGAGAAGGGAAGGAAGGAAAATGGGAAGGAAGGAAAGGAAATGAGAAGGAAGGAAGGAAGGAAGGAAGGAAGAAAAATGAGAAGGAAGGGAAGGAAAGGAAATAGGAAGGAAGGAAGGAAAAAATGGGAAGGAAGGGAAGGAAAGAAAATGGGAAGGAAGGAAAGGAAACAAGGAGAAGGAAGGAAGGAAGGAAAATGGGAAGGAAGGAAGGAAAACAAGGAGAAGGAAGGAAGGAAAATGAGAAGGAAGGAAAGGAAACAAGGAGAAGGAAGGAAGGAAGGAAAGGAAGGAAAATGAGAAGGAAGGAAAGGAAAGAAAATAGGAAGGAAGGAAAAGAAACAAGGAGAAGGAAGGAAGGGAAACAAGGAGAAGGAAGGAAGCTATCATGGCACAGTGGTTAGAAGGCAGTGCTGCAGGCTAACCCACTGCCCACCGCCAGCAGTTCGATCCTGACCGGCTCAAGCTTGACTCGGCTTTCCGTCCTTCCGAGGTCAGTCAAATGAGGACCCAGATTGTTGGGCAGTGTGTGTGTGTGGGGGGGGGGGAAACAGGGTGACCCCGAACCACTCAGAGAGGGGGGCTGTGAAAGCACCGTGGGGCAGGCCGTGAGTTTGGAGTCTGCTGTTGCCGCGAAAGGCAGAGTCCCCCAACGACGGGGGGGCTTCAGTGACCCTTTTGCATCGCCTCTCCCTCCCTCCTGCAGGCCTCTCATTGCCAAAAAGAACCCCAAGATCCCCATGTCCAAGATGATGACCATCATGGGAGCCAAGTGGCGGGAATTCAGCGCCAACAACCCCTTCAAGGGCTCCACGGCCGCCGTGGCCGCTGCTGCGGCGGCCGCAGCGGCCGCCGCCGTCGCAGAACAGGTCTCTGCCGCCGTGTCGGCCGTCATCCCTTCGCCCGAGCCCCAACACCTGCTGCAGCCCCCGCCCCAGCCTCTTCCCCTCCGCAAAGCCAAAACCAAAGAGGGCAAAGGTGAGTGCCGGGCGCCGGTCAGCCCTTCTCGGCAAGACACTGGGACGAGGAATGGGGTGGGGGACCCGGGGAGGGGCGGCGGCTGGCCGGATCAGGTCGACTGTGGGGGGGTGAGGAGAAGGAGGAGGAAGTCTGTGGGGTCCTTGGTGCTCTCTGAGCTGGGTGCTTGTCTGGCCGACGTTTCATGACCCAACTAGGGAACATCATCAGTGCTAGAAGGAGCAGGTTGCAGACAGGAGGAGGAGAGAAGAACAGGATGAGGAGGAGGAGGACTGGGGGGTCCTTGGCGCTCTCTGAACTTGAGGGTTTTCTTGCAGACGTTTCATGACCCTACTAGGGAATATCATCAGTGCTAGAAGGGAGGGGGGATTGTGGAGACAGCAGCAGGAGGAGGAGGAGGACTGTGGGGTCCTTGGTGCTCTCTGAGCTGGGTGGTGTTCTTGCAGATGTTTCATGACCCAACTAGGGAACATCATCAGTGATGGAAGGAAGGGGGGATTGTGGAGACAGGAGGAGGAGGAGGAGGACTGTGGGGTCCTTGGTGCTCTCTGAGCTGGGTGCTTGTCTGGCTGACGTTTCATGACCCAACTAGGGAACGTGGTCAGTGCTAGAAGGAACGGGTTGCAGACAGGAGGAGGAGAGAAGAACAGGAGGAGGAGGAGGACTGTGGCGTCCTTGGGGCTCTCTGAACTTGAGGGTTTTCTTGGAGACGTTTCATGACCCTACTAGGGAATATCATCAGTGCTAGAAGGGATTACAGGGAGGGAGGAGGAGGAGAAGGAGAAGGACTGTGGGGTCCTGGGTGCTCTCTGAACTTGATGGTTTTCTTGCAGACATTTCATGCCCCTACTAGAAGGGATTACAGGGTGGAGGAGGAGGAGGACTGTGGGGTCCTTGGCGGTCTCTGATCTTGAGGGTTTTCTTGCAGACGTTTCATGACCCAACTAGGGAACGTCATCAGGGCTGCCAAAAAAACAAAAAACCCAGAACACAGAACTCTGCAAAAGCTCACACTTAGAGAAGCAAGGATAAACCCCAGACAGAAGAGAATAGCCCAATCAGAGAACACCCAAGGGGGCTACTACGCTCCCACCAACACAGGCAGAGCGAGCTCCTGTATATAAACAGGGAGAAGACCCTACCCCCACCCAGCTCAGAGAGCACCAAGGACCCCTCAGTCACTCTCCTCCTCCTCCTCCTCCTCCTCCTCCTCCTCCTCCTCCTCCTCCTCCTTTCCACAACCCCCCACCCTTCTAGCAATGATGATGTTCCCTAATTTGGTCATGAAACGTCTGCAAGCTCAGAGAGCACCAAGGACCCCACAGTCCTCCTCCTCCTCCTCCCCTTCCTCTCTTCTCCCTCCACTCTGCAAACCCCCCTCCCTTCTAGCCCTGCTGAAGTTCCTCAGCTGGGCCACAAAACCTTCTGCCAGTTAGCCCCCCCCCCCAGCTCAGAGACCACCAAGGACCCCAGAAAGAGGAGCTCTTTAGGGGAGCCCATGTCTCTTCTAGGCTTGAGTTAGCTCCGGGGGAAGAGCCAGGGCTGTCGCGACTTGAGCCAGAGTTGAGAGGTGTTACTACAAGGGGACGGGCCAACACCGGCCTAAGTTGTTGGCCCTCACCCCAGACTTAGCGGATCCTCCAGCTTTCCGCGCTTCAGCCTGGCAGGCTCCCACCTTCCTGGAAATAATTGGAAGGGGCCAACTTTGAATCCTCTCGACCCCTTGTCCCGTTTCCCCCCCCCCCCGTCCGCCATCTTTGATTTTTTTTTTTTGCAAGCAAGCAGAGCAGCCGCGACGCTCGCCTTTCTCTGGGATGAGATGATCCTAGGCCAGTGGTTCTCAACCTTTTTAATGCCACGACCTCAACCGGTCGTAAGTCGAGGACTATTCAACCGGTCGTAAGTCGAGGACTACCCAACCGGTCGTAGGTCAAGGACTTTCCCTGCCCGGGAGCGCCGCGTGTGCGTGGTGCCGCCCCCTGCGCCGGCCGAGGCATAGCTGGCAAGGGGCAGCGACGGCGCAGGGCGACCACCGGCTGGGCCACCAGCTGGCCCAGCCCAAGGGAGGTAAGGCACCGCCAGGCCCCACGTGCGCCAGCAACCCTCCCTGCGCCCGCCGGCCTCCCACCTGCCACCCCTGGCCCTCTTGTGCTTACATTTTTAGTAGTTGCTCAGCAGGGAGGGGTGGAAGCTTCCAGACAGCTCGCCTTCGCTGCAGACAACTTGCAGCACCGTTTGCAGAATGGGACTTTTGGCGGGCTCAGCAGGGCAGAGACAGCCTGGACAATTCCTATTGGCTTTGGAAAGCCAATAGAATTAGACTCTAGTCAAGAGAGTCTCTTCTATTGGCTTTCAAAAGCCAATAGAATAAAAGGGAGGAGCCCAGCTAAGGAAAACGGGGGAAAAAAATGGCGGACTGCGTTGTTTGGCGACCCCCGTGAAATGGTCGTTCGACCCCAAATGGGGTCCCGACCCACAGGTGGAGAACCGCTGGCCTAGGCCATCTTTTTGCCCTCCGCTTCGCCGCTTTGGAGCCGTTCCCCGAAACCCGCCCATCTCTTTCTGACGACAATGTGGACCGTTCACCTGAGAAGTCCTTTTTGGGGTTGTTTATGTTTGTTTGTGTTTCTGCCCCCCCCCCCCCCCGCCGCCTCCTTCCACCCAAGGACCGGGCCACAAGAAGCGGAGCAAAAGCCCCCGCGTCCCGGAGGTGAAGAGGAGGATAAAAGGGAAGAAGATGGCGCCCCTGAAGATCAAGCTGGGCATGATCGGCGGGAAGCGGAAAAAAAGCAGCTCAGTAAGACCCAGTCCCTCGCAGCTGTGCGTGTGAATGTGGACTCCCCCCCCCCCCCCGAGCTGAGCTTGAGGGCTTCGGCATTTCTGGATCCAGTTTTGCAAGGTGGAAGAGTTTTGTGGCTATTTCGAAAGAGACCACCAGCCCACCTCGGAACGAGCTAGTCGCTCTTCTGCAAATGGAGCGGACTTGGCATCGTTGGCTGCCATGCTGGCTATTGCTAGCCATGGGGAGGGGGTGTGACTCTTAAGCCAAGGGTCCCCAACTTTGGCAACTTCAAGACCAGTGCACTTCAACGCCCCTGCAGCTGGCTAGGCAATTCTGGGAGTTGAAGTCCACAAGTCATAGTTGAAGACTTTGAGTTCCATTCTGGGAGTTGAAGTCCAAAGACTTTAAAGTTGAAGACTTTGAGTTCCATTCTGGGATTTGAAGTCCACAATTCTTAAAAGTTGAAGACTTTGAGTTCAATTCCGGGACTTGACGTCCACAATTCGTAAAGTTGAAGAGTTTGAGTTCAATTCTGGGACTTGAAGTCCAAAGCCTTAAAGTTGAAGACTTTGAGTTCAATTCTGGGATTTGAAGTCCAAAGTCTTAAAGTTGAAGACTTTGAATTCAATTCTGGGACTTGAAGTCTGCAACTCTTAAAAGTTGAAGACTTTGAGTTCAGTTCTGGGACTTGAAAATCCACAAGTCATAAAGTTGTCAAGGTTGCACACCCTTGCTCTAAGCCCTGGCAGTGCCAGTGACCCTTTTGGCAATATCCTTAGCCTGAGATTCCTTTGAGGAACCGGCGCGGCAAATTCAGGTTGCATGGTTGCGACTGCGGGATGCGTGCTTGTCGTTTACAACCTCATCTCCATGTCCTTTCTTCCTGCCCCCTCACCCTTTGCCGTGTGAAATAGACCCGCGCGCGGTCCCTCAGATCCAACCCCTTTGTAGCCAAACCAGGTTGGTCAACTCCATCGTTGGGCTGGGCCGGGCGGAAAGCTCCTTCTTGCGTCTTTCTGCTTGCTTTTGGGGTGTAGCTCCGAAGTCGGGGTACCACAACCCCCCCCCTCTGTCCCTCTTTCCTTTCCCACCACCGTTCCTCTTCATCTCTTGCCTCTTTGTGGGTTTTTCCTAATGGAGGACCGCTCCGGTTATGTACAGCATTTGTTTCAGAGCGATGAGGTGGCGGACCCGGAAGAAGAATCCGACCTGGATAACTCGAGCGTTCACAGTTCTTCCGTGCGTTCCGACAGTTCGGGAAGGGTCAAGAAACTCAGGCGGGGTCGGCCCGGACGGAAGAAGAAAAAAGGTGAGGTTAAGCTCGTCCCGCCCGGGGCGGGAGACACAGGGAGGCCCTCTCTGACCACGAATTAAAAAGGTGGAAAGGGTACTGCGCTGTCCTCGGCTGTTGAGAAAGAACAGGGTTTTTTTTTCTTTTCAAACTTTTGGTGTCCATGGCTAGATAATTCCGGAGGCTTTCCCGGAATTCTTTATTGGCCAAGCGTGACTGGACACACACACAAGGAATTTGTCCCTGGTGCATAAGCTGTTGATGTGGCTGCAAGGAACAAAGTGATAAATCGTGATCGTAATCCTCTACAGAAAGGGATTTTTGTAGCTCAGGTTGAACGGTGGGGTCCTTGGTTTAATAATAATAATAGTAATAATAATAATAATAATAAAAATAAATAAATAAAATAAAAATAAACAAGCACCTGCAACATAATATCCCGGACTTAACAATTGTTGATAAGAAAGACAAAAAAGTCTGGATAGTGGACGTGGCAGTGCCTGGAGACAAGAATAGACAAGAAAGAACTGGAGAAGATCACAAAATACAAAGACCTACAAATAGAAATAGAAAGACTGTGGCAAAAGCAAGCAAAGGTAGTACCAATAGTCATAGGCTCCTTGGGTGCAATCCCAAAACAACTGGAGCACCACGTGAACACAATTATCGGCATTGACAAATTCGCTATTAGTCAATTGCAAAAGGCGGCTTTATTAGGAACTGCTTCCATCCTGCGACGATATCTGTAATACCATCAAACATCCACACCTGCCTATCCCAGGTCCTGGGTGAGGACTCGATAGGGAGACAAAATGCCAAATCCAGTCTGAACATCTGGCGGACTGTGCGATGATCCATAATAATAATAATTAATTTAAAAAAATGCCAAATCCAGTGTGAACATCTGGCTGACTGTGTGATGATTAATAATAATAATAATAATAACTACTTTAATTTTGTGACATTTTACAAGCTCCGTAAATGGAAGAACACACAAAAAAACCCAACCCGCTGGATAGCGATCCCATCACACACTGACCAATGTCCTCCTCTCGGCTTCAATACATGACATCAATCACTGGATCCTACGGTGATCTGGTTGGCTCGTGGCCAAAACAAGAAGACACCCAATTGGCTCGCTAAGCCCTGGTGCTCATTGGCTGCAATCAGAGCTACCTGAGATCAACTTAAGCAAGTTGTGCTTCCTTTTTCTGGCTTATTTGGCTGTCCCTTTTCACAGAATACGGTACAGATAATTGAACGGACTTTGTTGCATTACGTTCTTGATTAAATGATCTTTCCATTGATATATAATTTTATGGTACTACTCCAAAAAAAAAGAAAGTGGTGTTATTAGCCATCAAACCTCAAAAACACATTTTTCCCAAAAGGTTTCCACAATTTGGGCCACTACTGTACGTGCAGCTACAGGACCATGGGAAGGCCGAAAGGCCCATCCTCGGGGTCCTAGAGCAGTCTTGGGACGCTGGGGAGACCCTCACCCTATTTCCTTTCTCCTCCCCTCGCAGTGGCTGGCGAAGAAGAGGCGGACGGCTACGAGACCGACCACCAAGACTATTGCGAGGTGTGTCAGCAGGGCGGGGAGATCATCCTGTGCGACTCGTGTCCCAGAGCTTACCACCTGGTGTGCCTGGATCCGGAGCTGGATAAGGCCCCCGAGGGCAAGTGGAGCTGTCCGCACTGTGTAAGCCTGCTCACTTTCCTTCCTTGCTCTCTGCACACCGGCACCTCCCGCCATCTTGCCCCCCACCCTACCCCGGGCTGGACGCGGGATCCAGCCCTCCTTCCCCGCTTTAGCCAAAGACGCCTCGGAACAATCGGGGGGGAATTCAGATTTCACGGATTCGCTGGGACCGGTTTTTCCCTGCGGGTCTGTCCGGCTGCAAGAGCAGGCGTGGCTGGTTCCTTTGGAAAAATTGGGGTGGGCCGGTGAAGGGTAGAAGGAAAGGGATCTGGGGGGATTGGGGGTGCTGTGTGCATAGGGACAAGGAGATGGGCTGGCGTTATAATAATAATAGTAATAGTAAAGTTGGAAGGGACTTTGGAGGTCTTCTAGTCCAGTGGTTCTCCACCTGTGGGTCGGGACCCCATTTGGGGTCGAACGACCATTTCACGGGGGTCGCCAAACAACGCAGTCCGCCATTTTTTCCCCCTTTTCCTTAGCTGTGCTCCTCCCTTTGATTCTATTGGCTTTCGAAAGCCAATAGAATAGACTCTCTTGAATAGAGTCTCATTCTATTGGCTTTCCAAAGCCAAGAGGAATTGTCCAGGCTGTCTCTGCCCTGCTGAGCCCGCCAAAAGTCCCATTCTGCAAACGGTGCTCCAGCAGTTGAGTAGTCCTCGACTTACGACCGGTTGGGGGTCGCGGCATTAAAAAGGTTGAGAACCACTGTTCTAGTCCAACCCCCTGCTCAGGCAGGAAGCCCTATAGTCCCATTTCGGACAAATGGCTGTCCAGTCTCTTCTTCAAAACTTCCAGTGTTGGAGCCTTCACCGCTTCTGGAGGCAGGTTGAAAGAAGTACTTGGGCCACCTTTGGGTTAACCCTTCTAGCAGGGGGCTGGACTATAAGACCTCTGAGGTCCCGTCTGACTTTGTGGGTTCTGTTCTATTTCTGCACTGCAAAGACTCAGCTCTCTAGAACAGCCACCCTTTTAGCGACCGCTGGAGGTTACGACAGCCCTGGAAAAGGGAACTTAAGACCCTTTTTTCCCACACTCAACGACCGCTGCAGCATCACGTGATCAAAATTCAGACGCTTGGCAACTGACCGGTACTTAGGACGGTTGCAGCGTCCCGTGGAGGGCGGGGTGTCACGTGATCCTCCCCTTCGGCAGCCTTCTGACCAGCCACGTCAATGCAGGAAGCCGGCTTTGCTTAGTAACCAGGTTACAAACTTAACCCCTGCTGTGGCTCACCTTAACGACGATGGCAGAGAAAGGTCGTAAAACGGACCCCAAAGTCTCTGGATGGGAATTTTAGACCGAATTGTAGCTGTAAGTCAGCGGTTCTCAACCTGTGGGTCGGGACCCCATTTGGGGTCGAACGACCATTTCACGGGGGTCGCCAAACAACGCAGTCCGCCATTTCCCCCCCCCCTTTTCCTTAGCTGTGCTCCTCCTTTTTATTCTATTGGCTTTTGAAAGCCAATAGAATAGACTCTCTTGAACAGAGTCTCATTCTATTGGCTTTCAAAAGCCAATAGGAATTGTCCAGGCTGTCTCTGCCCGGCTGAGCCCGCCAAATGTCCCCATTCTGCAAACGGTGCTGCCCCAGTTGAGTAGTCCTCGACTTACGACCGGTTGAGTAGTCCTCGACTTACGACCGGTGGGGGGGGGTCGCGGCATTCAAAAAGTTGAGAACCCACTGCTGTAAGCGGTGGACCTCTCACGCGGGGGATCTTTAGAAGACCCAGGAGCAAAATAGCCGTGTCTCGATCTCGTTACCCAGTCCGTCATTCTAGCCGGAAATACCGGACCCCCCCCCATACACTAATAGGCCGCCCCCCCCATTTAAAGCTCTTGCATGTGGTTTTGCTGTGCCTTTGCTTCCTCTTTGAACCCCCCCCCCCAGCTCTGTGTTGACCCTATTTCGGTAACCCAGCTCTCCTTTCTCTGGGGTGTGTGTGTGTGTGTGTGTGTGTGTGTGTGTGTGTGTGTGTGTGGTCTCCCCGGCTTACAGGAGAAAGAAGGAGTGCAGTGGGAGCCGAAGGAGGAGGAGGACGAGTACGAAGGAGAGCTGGACGACGGGGAGAAGGAGGAGGAGGACGAGCACATGGAGTACTGCCGGACCTGTAAGGATGGGGGGGAGCTGCTGTGTTGCGATGCCTGCATCTCTTCGTACCACATCCACTGCCTCAACCCGCCTCTACCGGAGATCCCCAACGGGGAGTGGTTGTGTCCCCGCTGCACGGTGAGGGCGCCGGGAAGGAGGGGAGGCAGGGAGGGGGAGGGCGCAGGCGGGAGGGACACCACGCCCCCCTCCCCCCCATTTTGAAATACGTATACCTGCCACAAAGGCTCAGAGAACCGGGCCTTCTCCGTGGTGGCTCCCTCCCTGTTATTTGAAGCACCATCTTTTCCCAGTTACCTCTGTGTGACTCACCAGAATGGGGAGGCAGGAGATGTTAGGGGTCCTCTGTCTTAAGGGGGGGTCCATCTGGTGGGACCAGGAAGAAGGGCCTTCTCCGTGGTGGCTCCTTCTCTGTTATTTGAAGGACCGTCTTTTCCCAGTTACATCTGTGTGACTCACCAGAGCGGGGAGGCAGGGGGTGTTAGGGGGTCTCCTCTCTTAAGGCGGGATCCAGGAGAAGGGCCTTCTCGGTGGCGGTTCCCTCCTTGTTATTGGAAGGACCCTCTTTTCCCAGTTATGTGTGATCCACCGGAATGGGGAGGCAGGGGGTGTTAGGGGTCCCCTCTGTTAAGGAGGGTCCATCTGGTGGGACCCGTAGGAAGGGCCTTCTCTGTGGTGGCTCCCTCCCTGTTATTTGAAGGACCAGCTTTCCCCTGTTACATCTATGTGACCCACCAGAATGGGGAGGCAGGGGGTGTTAGGGGTCCCCTCTCTTAAGCAAGTCCATCTGGTGGGACCAGGAAGAAGGGCCTTCTCCGTGGTGGCTCCCTCTCTGGTATCTGAAGGACTGTCTTTTCCCAGCTACATCCGTGTGACCCACCGGAATGGGGAGGCAGGGGGTGTTAGGGGTCCCCTCTCTTAAGGGGGGTCCATCTGGTGGGACCCGTAGGAAGGGCCTTCTCTGTGGTGGCTCCCTCCCTGTTATTTGAAGGACCAGCTTTCCCCTGTTACATCTATGTGACCCACCAGAATGGGGAGGCAGGGGGTGTTAGGGGTCCCCTCTCTTAAGCAAGTCCATCTGGTGGGACCAGGAAGAAGGGCCTTCTCCGTGGTGGCTCCCTCTCTGGTATCTGAAGGACTGTCTTTTCCCAGCTACATCCGTGTGACCCACCAGAATGGGGAGACGGGGCGTTAGGGGTCCATCTGGTGGGACCAGTAAGAAGGGCCTTCTCCGTGGTGGCTCCCTCCCTCCCTGTGGAAATAAGATTGGCCCGGGGACCCCGAGGTGGTACGGAACCCATCAAGTAGTTGGTTTGATCGTTGTTACCAGGATTTGTTTTATTCGGTTTTGTACAGGTAGTCCTCGACCCCTAACCCTCAACCCTAACCTTAACCCCAACACTAACCCTATAAAAATTAATAAAATGGATAGATCAGATAGATAAATCAATAAAATAGTACCGTCTTCACGAGGACGAGATCGGCCAGCCGATCTCTGACGGCTTCTTTCCCCTGCTCGCAGTGCCCGATGCTGAAGGGCCGGGTCCAGAAGATTCTGCACTGGCAGTGGGGGGAGCCCCCAACGCCGGTGGCCGTCCCCCTGCCCTCCGATCGCAAGCTGGACGACCCGCCCCCGAAGACGCTCCAGGGACGCTCGGAGCGCGAATTCTTCGTGAAATGGGTGGGCCTCTCTTACTGGCACTGCTCCTGGATCAAGGAATTGCAGGTATGCCCCCTTTGGGATGGCGGGCCAGGGACGGGAGGAGAGGGGCAGCCAGATCCTAACCGAAGGTGAATGGGGGGGGGGTCTGAGTTCAGCCCCGTCTCTTTGAGCTGGGAGCTTTCCGTCGCCGGTCCCAGCTTTTTTTTTGTTTGTTTTGTTTCCTGACTGGCCCCGTTTTGATAACACAATCGCACTTACCGCCGGATATCCATTTTATGGACCCCCCAAAGCGAAAGGGATGATCAGTAAAAGAGAGTAGCTGTGGGTCACGTTGAAAGAGCGAGATGGAAGGAGGAGGGCGGTGGGGTCCTTGGGGCTCTCTGAGATGGCTGGTTTTTCTCGCAGACGTCTCATGACCCAGCTAGGGAACAGCATCAGTGCTGGAAGGGAGGGGCGTCTGTGGAGTGGAAGGAGGAGGAGGAGGAGGAGGAGGAGGAGGACTGAGGGGTCCTTGGTGGTCTCTGAGCTTTTGGGGGTTTCCTTGCAGACGTTTCATGACCCAACTAGGGAACGTCATCAGTGCTAGAAGGGAGTGTGGGAGGAGGAGGAGGAGGAGGAGGAGAACTATGGGATCTTTGGTGCTCTCGGAGCTTGATGGTTTCTTTGCAGATGTTTCGTGACCCAACTAGGGAACGTCATCAGTGCTAGAAGGGAGGGGGAATTTACTGAGTGGAAAAAGGAGGAGGGAGAAGAAGGAGGAGGAGGAGGAGGAGAAGGAGGAGTGGGAAGGAGGAGGACGGGGGAGTGGTCCCTGGTGCTCTCTGAGCTGGCTGGTTTCCTTTGCAGACATCTCATGACCCAACTAGGGAACATCATTAGTGCTA
>CM077936.1:143121551-143131551 GCA_039797435.1 Crotalus adamanteus | reverse complement strand
GAACCTGTCTCTCCCCCCCCCCTCCGTTGACTTGGAGGTCGCAAAACGGGATCAGGGAGCCCGCCACGACCGTCATAACGGTGAGCCGGTGGCCAAGTGTGGGGATTTTGATCACGTGACCGTGGAGATGCGGCCAGGGGGGGTCATCGGTGCGGAGAAACGCCGCTACGGCGCTTTTCTCCCCCCAGGGGCGTCGCGACTCGGGACGGTTGCGCGAAGCGAACGGTCGTAAGTCGAGGACAAAATAAGGGAGGTGAGCCCGGTTGTCTGGGTTCCCTGTTTTCAAGTGGACACACACCCCCCTCCGCTCTTCCCCGCAGCCGACGGTGAAGTACGAGAGCCAGCCCCGCTTCGTCACCCTCCACCGGGGGGACGCTGCACATGTACCAGCTGGAAGGGCTGAACTGGCTGCGCTTCTCCTGGGCGCAAAGCACCCGACACCATCCTGGCGGACGAGATGGGCCTCGGCAAGACCATCCAGACCATCGTCTTCCTCTACTCGCTCTACAGGGAGGTGAGGCAGGAGCGCCGCTTGGGGGCCGGACTCTGGCCCCGGGGGCTTCTTTCTAGGGCGATCCGGACATCAAAAGGGGCGTGGCTTCTCTCTCTCTCTTTCTCTCTCTCTCTCTCTGTTACTCTCTCTTTCTCCCTTTCTCTTGCTCTCTTTCCCGTTCTCTTTCTCTCCCTTATTGTCTCTTGCTCTCTCTCTCTTGCTCTCTCTCTTTCTTTGTTTCCCACTCTCTTTCTCTTTTTCTCACTTTCTCTCTCCCTTTCCCGCTCTCTCTCTCCCTTATTCTGTTTCTTTCACCCTTTCCTGCTCTCCCTCATTCTCTTTCTCTCTCTCTTTGCCTTCCCTTTCTGTCTTTCCTGCTCTCTCTCTCTTCCTCTCTCTCTTTCTTCTCTCCCTTTCCCGCTCTCTCTTTCTCCCTTTCCCGCTCTCTCTTTCTCTCCCTTATTCTCTCTTTCACCCTTTCCTGCTGTCCTTCATTCTCTCTCTCTCTTTTTTCTTTCTCTTTCTCTTCCTTCCCCCTTTCTCTCTTTCTTTCCTGCTTTATTTCTTTATTTCTCTTTTTCTTTCTCTTTTTCTTTCTCTCTTTCCCTCTTTCTTTCTTTCTCTCTCTCTCTTTCTCCCTTTCCTGTTCTTTCTTTTTTCTTTCCTTCTCTTTTTCTTTCTCCCTTTCCCTCTTTCTTTTCCCTTTTCTGTTCTTTCTTTCTTTCTTTTTTCTTTCTTTCTCCCTTTCTCTTTCCCTTTCCCATTCTCTTTCTCCCCCCTCTCTGTTTCTCTTTCTCCCTTTCCCACTCTCTCTTTCTCTGTTGTTCCTTCTTTCTCTCTCTCTTTCTCCCTTTCCTGCTCTCTCTCTCTCTCTCTCTCTTCCCCCCCCCCTCTCTCTCAAACACACACAAACACACGCTGAGAGGCTCATTCACAGAATCCATTGGGAGTCCAGCTGGTGCCTTTCCTACCCTTTCATCTTTCATCCCTCCCCTCCTTTTCCCCCTCCCTTCCCCAGACTGTCCAGCAGGCTGCCGGGTCCTCTTGTCCCACCCCCACCCTGCCCATCCCTGGCCCGATGCCCCGTTTGGCCCTTCCAACTGGCTGCGTGTTCGAATTCTTCCTGCGCCTGTCTGCCTGCGCCAGCCCCCCCCCCCAGAGGCCTTTGGAAGCCTCCATTGTGCCCCACTTGCCTTCTCTGGCCAAAACAGCCTGGGGGGAGGTTGTCTGTGTGTGTGTGTGTATGTGTGTGTGTGTGTGTGTGTGTTGTGTGTGTCTTAGCTTTGCCAGCACACTTGGCTGAACCACTCAAGCTGCGGGCTCTTGACAAGATGAAAAGCAGCGTCTGTGTCTGTGTGTGTCTGTGTGTGGTGTGAGTGTGAGATTTATCCCTGCTGGAGCCCAGCAGCCGATAACTTCTAACGGCTCCAGCTGCTTCTTCTTTAGCCGGAGATAAAACGGGATTTGCCTCTTTCCTCCTTCCTCTCTCTCTCTCTCTCTCTCCAGAGACGAGGACGAGACCCTCAAGACAAAAAAATTGCATTTGCACCAAGGAAGCCTCCTGGAGAACAAAACCTATTTGCATGCCTGCTTTTTTGCGCGGTGCGCGCCTGTGTGCACTTCCAGGAATCCCCTTTTCCCAGAGGCGATGCGTGCTGCTTTAACGATGCTCCCAGCGCAGCGTGCCTTCGTCGCCGCGCACGACAACAGGGGTTTCCCCCATCCCTGCCTGGTGTTGGTTTGGAAGTCTTTGGGGAGGGGGGCTTTGCGTTTGTGCCCACTTTCTGGCCCAGACGCTGCTGCCGGGCAAGTCCTCGGCGCGAGGCGGGCGCGCCAGCTGCGGGCAGGAGGGTCCTTGCGTGAAAACAGCTGTTCTTCCTGCGTGGGAACAGCTGCCGTGGCGGCTGGCGGTGTGTCAGGGATCCCAGCAGGGCCACGGGGAGAAACCTTGCTCGTTCTGGCGTCCTGTTTTTTGTTTTGTTTTGTTTTTATGAATGGAGCCGTCTTGGCCTAGCCCGGCTCCAGGGAGCCGAATGCGAAACGGGTTGAGAATCGCTGGGTGGTGCCGTGGCAAGTTTATTTCTTTATACCAGTGGTTCGCAACCTTTTTAATGCCGTGACCCCCCAACCCGGTCGTAAGTCGAGGGACTTTTTTGGGGGGGGGGTTGTTTTGCTTTGTTTTTATGAATGGAGCCGTCTTGGCGTAGCCCGGCTCCCGGGAGCCGAATGCGAAACGGGCTGAGAATCGCTGGGTGGTGCCGAGTCAAGCCAGACACCGGCGAGTTTATTTCGTTATACCTCAAAACTTTTTCAAGCCGCTGCTTTCTCTCGCAGAGGGGGCCTGGGTGGCACGCAATTTTATTTTATTTTAGAGAAGCAACGGCTGGAAACTAATCAGGGAGAGAAGCAACCTAGAACTAAGGGAGAAACTTCCTGACAGTTAGAACCATTAACCAGTGGAACTACCTGCCTCCAGAAGTGGTGAAGGCTCCGACACTGGAAGTTTTGAAGAAGAGGCTGGACAGCCCATTTGTCCGAAATGGGATAGGGCAGTGATGGCGAACCTTTGAGTGTCCAAACTGCAACCCAAAACCCACTTATGCATCGTCGAGTACCGGGTGGTTGTTGCCCATATTGTTGGGCGTGGCCAATTGGGTGGGTGGGGCCCATTGGCTGGACGTAGCCGCGGTGATAACGGCAGACTGGGGTGGGACTAAAAAAGTTCAATCAATCAGTTCCAACTTTTGCAAGATCTTTTTTTTTCCCACGAGAAGTTGAAATTGACTGATTGAACTTTTTTTATTTGCACATGGCGGCCGAGGCCTGAAGCGAAAAGGTTTTATAAAACCCAGCTGAAGGCCAAGAACTGGGGCAACGGCGCCCGTGCCCACAGCGAGGGCTGTGCGTGCCGCCTCTGGCACCCCTGCCGTAGGTTCGCCACCACCGGTATAGGGTTTCCTGCCTGAGCAGGGGGTTGGACTAGATGACCTCCAAGGTCCCTTCCAATTCTTGTTATTCTGTTTTCCTTCCTTCCTTCCTCCCTCCCTCCCTCCCTCCCTCCAACACTGGAAGTTTTTAAGAAGAGACTGGTGTCTGAAATGGCATAGGGTTTCCTGCCTGAGCAGGGGGTTGGACTAGATGACCTCCAAGGTCCTGAGTCTGTTATTCTGTTATCCTCCCTCCCTCCCTCCAACACTGGAAGTTTTTAAGAAGAGACTGGACAGCCGTTCATCTGAAATGGTCTAGGGTTTCCTTCCTGAGCAGCGGGTTGGACTAGATGACCTCCAAGGTCCCTTCTGAGTCTTTTATTTTGTTATTCGTTTTTTTTTCCTCCCTCCCTCCCTCCCTCCCTCCCTCCTCCAACACTGGAAGTTTTTAAGAAGAGACTGGACAGCAACTTGTCTGAAATGGTACTGTAGGGTTTTCTGCATGAGCCGGGGGCAGAAGGGAAGTAGGTCTCTCTCTCTCTCTCTCTCTCTCACACACACACACACACACACACACACACACACACACACACAACCAGGGAAACTGCAACCGTCACAAATACGAATCCGTTCCCAAGCGTCTTAAATTTGGGGGATGCCCCGGCGGTCGTAAGCGTGAAAAACGGTCACCCCGGCACTCCCCCCCCCCCGGATCCCGTCGCAACTCCGGTCACTCAACGAACTGCTGCAAGCAGGGGAGCAGCCGTGTGGCTCATCCCTGATCTGCCGTTCTCCTTCTTTTTCCCCTTTTTTTTCTCTCCCTCCCCCCCCCCCAGGGCCACACCAAGGGTCCCTTCCTGGTCAGCGCCCCCTCTGTCCACCATCATCAACTGGGAGCGGGAGTTCCAGATGTGGGCGCCCAATTTCTACGTGGTGACCTACACGGGCGACAAGGACAGCCGCTCCATCATCCGGGAGAACGAGTTTTCCTTCGAGGACAACGCCATGAAGGGCGGGAAGAAAGCCTTCAAAATGAAGGCAAGTAAAGGAGATTTATTTTAATTTTATTTTATTTATTCCCCCCCCCCCCATCTACTCCGCAGCCTGCCGCCGTTCGAAGCCTGGCTGGTGTCTCGATCGGGGACTTTCTGCTGGGGCGATCTGGACGGGCTTCCGTTGAAACTGGCAGGGATTCGGCCCTTTTTTTGCCCGAGAGATGCGGCTGCGTTCAAACAGATGCAGCTGCGTTCAACCTGGGTCAAGGGGAAATAAGCCTTGAATCAAGGTCACCTCTCTCTCACTTCTGTGTCTCGCCCCCCCCCCTTATCGAGAGAAGCGTCCACGTTTTAAGTTCGTTCTGGGTTGGTTCGTTTAGTTTTCAGTCGGTTTATTTCAGTGGTTCTCAACCTTTTTAATGCCGCGACCCCCCCAACCGGTCGTAAGTCGAGGACTACTCAACCGGTCGTAAGTCGAGGACTACTCAACCGGTGCCGCACCCGTTTTGCAGAATGGGACTTTTGGCGGGCTCGGCAGGGCAGAGACAGCCTGGACAATTCCTATTGGCTTTTGAAAGCCAATCGAATTAGACTCTATTCAAGAGAGTCTCTTCTATTGGCTTTCAAAAGCCAATAGAATAAAAGGGAGGAGCACAACTAAGGAAAAGGGGGGAAAAAATGGCGGACTGCGTTGTTTGGCGACCCCCGTGAAATGGTCGTTCGACCCCAAATGGGGTCTTGACCCACAAGTTGAGAACCACTGGTTTATTTGGATCCTGCCTTTATTATTATTTTTTTATAAATAACTCCTGGGGGGGCGTATCCAACACACCTTCCGCCTCCTGTTTTAACCACCACAACAAGGACCCCCCCCCCGTGAGGTGGGTGGGGCTGAGAGAGGGGGACTGGCCCGAAGTCACCCAACCGCTTTCGTGCTTAAGGCGGGACTAGAACTCACCGTCTCCTGGTGATTGGCCCAAAGTGACGCAGCTGGCTGTCATGCCTGAGGAAGGACTAGAACTCACTGTCGCCTGGTGATTGGCCCAAAGTCCTCCAGCTGGCATTCATAGCTAAGGGAGGACTAGAACTCCCCGTCTCCTGGTGATTGGCCCAGTATCACCCAGCCGGCATTCATGTCTAAGGCGGAACTAGAACTCATCGTCTCCTGGTGATTGGCCCAAAGTGACCCAGCTGGCTGTCATCCCTGAGGAGGGACTAGAACTCACCCTCTCCTGGTGATTGGCTCAATATCACCCAACTGTCATTCAAATCTAAGGCCGGGACTAGAACTCACCATCTCCTGGTGATTGGCCCAATATCACCCAGCTTTTATTCAGGTCTAAGGCGGACTAGAACTCACCGTCTCCTGGTGATTGGCCCAATGTCACCCAGCTTTTATTCAGGTCTAAGGCGGGACTAGAACTCACCATCTCCTGGTGATTGGCCCAATGTCATCCAGCTGTCATTCGATTCTAAGGCGGGATTAGAAACTCACCGTCTCCTGGTGCTTGGCCCAATATCACCCAGCTGTCATTCGATTCTAAGGCGGGACTAGAAACTGACCGTCTCCTGGTGATTGGCCCAATATCACCCAGCTGTCATTCGATTCTAAGGCGGGACTAGAACTCACCCCTTTCCTGGTGATTGGCCCAATATCACCCAGCTTTTATTCAGGTCTAAGGCGGAACTAGAACTCACCCTCTCCTGGTGATTGGCCCAATATCACCCAGCTTTTTACTCAGGTCTAAGGGCGGAACTAGAACTCACCGTCTCCTGGTGCTTGGCCCAATATCACCCAGCTGTCATTTGATTCTAAGGCGGGACTAGAACTCACCCTCTCCTGGTGATTGGCTCAAAGTCACCCAGCTGTCATTCGATTCTAAGGCGGGATTAGAACTCACCGTCTCCTGGTGATTGGCCCAATATCACCCAGCTTTTATTCAGGTCTAAGGCGGGACTAGAACTCACCGTCTCCTGGTGATTGGCCCAATATCACCCAGCTGTCATTCGATTCTAAGGCGGGAGTAGAACTCACCCTCTCCTGGTGATTGGCCCAAAGTCACCCAGCCCGGCCTTCCTGGCTGAAGCAGGTCTACAACTCACAAACTCCCGCTTTCCGGCCTGGTGCCTTAACCACCCCCCTAGACCCAATTGAGTAAGAGGGAGGGGAGGTTGTGTGAAAGGCCCGTTGACTCCGAGTTTGACCTCTTGCTGAGGGCAGGGACGGCCTCCCAGGCCAGAGAAGCGGAGCCCTTGACCGCCATTCCTCTCTCCCCGCCCTTCCCCAGAGAGAAGCCCAGGTGAAGTTCCACGTCCTGCTGACCTCCTACGAGCTGGTCACCATCGACCAGGCGGCCTTGGCCTCCATCCGGTGGGCCTGCCTTGTGGTGGACGAAGCCCACCGGCTCAAAAACAACCAGTCCAAGGTGAGGGCCGCGGCTTGGCGGCGGGCCGAGGGGGGGGAGGAGGAAGAGGAGGAGTAAAGATGGCCGCCGGGCCTTCACCGTCTCCCCCCCCCCCATCTCTCGATTTCAGTTCTTCAGGGTGCTCAACGGTTACAAAATCGACCACAAGCTGCTGCTGACGGGGACGCCCTTGCAGAACAACCTGGAGGAGCTCTTCCATCTGCTCAACTTCCTCACCCCGGAGAGGTTCAAGTAGGCCGGGCCTTCCTTCCTTCCTTCCTTCCTTCCTTCCTTCCTTCCTTCCTTCCTTCCTTCCTTCCTTCCTTCCTTCCTTCCCCCTGGCTTTCGAAGGGGGCCGTGGATGATGGGCCTGGGAGTGTTGGCTCTTGCGCTCTTTTCAGCGGGATGGTTTGCTCCTCCGCTGCTTTTTCCCTGGGATCCAGTAGTCCAGGGGTCTTCCAACTTGGCCCTTTGATGACTTCTGGACTTCAACTCCCAGAATTCCTCAGCCGCAAGTTATCAAAGGGACATAGTTCCCTCAGGCCGCTGAGGAATTCTGGGAGTTGAAGTCCACAAGTCATCAAAGGGCCCTAGTTCCCTCACGCTGGCTGAGGAATTCTGGGAGTTGAAGTCCACAAGTCACAAAAGGGTCCTAGTTCCCTCACGCCGGCTGAGGAATTCTGGGAGTGAAGTCCACAAGCAGGGGTCTTCCAACTCAGGCCCTTTGATGACTTGTGGACTACAACTCCCAGAATCCCTCAGCCACCGTGAGGGAACTAGGACCCTTTGATGACTTGTGGAGTACAACTCCCAGAATTCCTCAGCCGGCGTGAGGGAACTAGGACCCTTTGAGGACTGGTGGACTTCAACTCCCAGAATCTCCTCAGCCCGGCGTGAGGAACTAGGACCCTTTGAGGACTGGTGGACTTCAACTCCCAGAATTCCTCAGCCGGCATGCCCGGCTGAGGAATTCTGGGAATTGAAGTCCACCAGTCATCAAAGGGCCGAGTTTAAAGACCCCTGCAGTAGTACATCAACTTGGAAACAGTGAGGTTTCCGCCTGTGGTCTTCCAACTTGGCAACTTAAGACTTGTGGACTTCAACTCCCAGAATTCCCCAGCTGGCGAGGCTGGGGAATTAATAACACAGTTGGAAAGGACCTTAGAGGTCCTGTAGTCCAACCCCCCTGCTTAAGCAGGAGACATCTAGGTTGGATATCCCTGTATCCCTACACCAGGGGTCCCCAATTCCTGATCCGTGCACCAGTATCGGGTCGCTGCCACAGCAGCAACCGGGCCGCACAAACAAGCAAAACCCCATCCGCGGGATGTAGGCAGCACACAAAACCACACCATTTTGCCACACACGAAACCTTTCTGCACGGACCCCGGTGGTCCCTGGTGCCCAAAAGGTTGGGGTCCTCTGTCCTAGAGGAAGCAGGGGTGTTCTTGCCGAGAAACCCACCTGGATACCTTTGCAACACCTGAAGGGTATCTGCAAGAACCACTTCCTGGCTAGTGTCACCCTGGCTTGTGTGCAACGCAACACGGAGGTCAAATTGGGAAAACTTAACAGTTGTTGTTTTCTCTGCTTGACAAACTTTTGTGTCTGGCCAAACGGCTCCCTCTCATGGCCACACCGGGTATTGCCAACGTTCTGGTGTTTCCCCCCCTTCAACTCGCCTTGTGATGTTGATAGTCCTGAAGATCCCTTTTTTTTTTCCTCTTGGGAGATTGAGGGATGAGGACTCCTCCCGTCCCACCGAAGGAGGCATTGCAGCAATTTGCTTAACCCCCCCCCCCCCCAAAAAAAAAGAAAGTAAAATTCAGAGCATAACTTGCTTAAGAACCCGCCTTGTTTACTCAAGGCAACCTAGAATTTCCTGAGAGTGAGAACAATTAACCTGTGGAACAGCTTGCCACCAGAAGCGGTGAATGCTCCAACACTGGAAGTTTTTAAGAAGAGACTGGACGGCCCTTTGTCTGAAATGGTGTAGGGCAGGGGTTCCATCACACCGGAGCCGCGCCTACCCCATTGCCGGCAATGGCGAAAAAGCTCCGATACGTCGCGTGACGTCATGTGACGTCGCGAGTTTGACATGCCTGGTGTAGGGTTTCCTGCCTGAGCAGGGGGTTGGACTAGATGACCTCCAAGGTCCCTTCCAACTTTATTATTATTATTATTAGTCTGAAATGGTCTAGGCTTAGGGTTCCTGCCTGAGCAGAGGGTTGGACTAGATGACCTCCAAGGTCCCTTCCAACTTTATTGCTGTTGTTGTTATTATTATTATTATTAGTCTGAAATGGTCTAGGATTTCCTGCCTGAGCAGGGGATTGGACTAGATGACCTCCAAATCCTTCTCAACTTTATTATTGTTGTTGTTATTATTATTATTATTATTATTCTGAAATGGTATAGGGTTTCCTGCCTGACCAGGGGGTTGGACTAGATGACCTCCAAGGTCCCTTCCAACTTATTATTATTATTATTATTATTATTATTATTATTATTATTATTATGTGATCCCAGTTGTGGTCGTAAATCAAGGGCTAACCGTTATACAGGGAGACCTCCAGGGACGAGCCCAAAATTGACGTCGCTAACTGAAACGTTGGTTCGGTGGAGTTTTGCTCCATTTTAACGAACTTTTCTTTGCCCCGCTTGTTCAGTTGAACCACTGCAGGGGTTTAAGTCCGTAAGACGGTTGACTTCGCTCGCCCAAGTGGGGATCACATCACACACACACACACACACACACTCACAGAGGACGCAGCGACCGTCGTAAATACGAGCCCTTTGAATTTTGATCCCGTGACCCACAGGGTGGCAAGTGTGTGAAAAACGAGTCCCGAGTCCCTTTTTTTTTTCCAGGGCCGTGGTGACTTTGAGCGGCCGCTAAATGGACAGTTGTAAGTCGAGGACTTACTTATGTGGCATTTTGCCCCCCCCCCATCTCTCTGTGCGTAACCAGGATTGTGTGTGTGTGTCTCTCTCTTCCCCCCCCCCCCAGCAATCTGGAAGCCAAAGAGGATCAAATTAAGAAGCTCCACGATCTACTGGGTCCCCACATGTTACGCCGCCTGAAAGCCGACGTCTTCAAGAACATGCCGGCCAAGACGGAGCTGATCGTTCGGGTGGAGCTGAGCCCCATGCAGAAGTACTTGGGGGGGTGTCTTTGGG
>CM077936.1:143101551-143116551 GCA_039797435.1 Crotalus adamanteus | reverse complement strand
AGGGAGAGGGATTTGCTTTCTGTTTATATACCAGTGGCTTGCTCTGTCTGTGTTGATGTTAGTGGTGGGAGTTCCTCAGGGAACCCCCCAAGACCACTCCTAACAGTACTGACAAGGCACTATTACAAACAGTGTGCAAATCCTACTTCCTCCTAGCACTGATGAGGTTACCTGGTTGGGTCATGAAACATTTGCAAGAAAACTACCAGGCTCAGAGAGTACCAAGGACCCCTCAGTCCTCCTCCTTTCCTTTCCTTCCCTCCTCCTCCTCTTCCTCCTTCTTCTTCCTCCTCTTCCTCCTCCTCCTCCTCCTCCTCTTGTTCTTCCTCCTCCTCCTCCTTCTTCTTCTCCTCCTGTTCTTGTTCTTCTTCTTCTTCCTCCTCCTCCTCCTCTTCTCTTCCTCCTCCTCCCCTCCTCCTCCTCCAACCCTACTTCCTCCTAGCACTGATGACGTTACCTAGTTGGGTCACGAAACGTCTGCAAGAAAACCACCAAGCACCAAGAACTAAGATTGCCTCTTAAAGGTGCTGGGAGAGGGAGGGTCTCAGCCCCCTCTGTAAGTCTGCTTAGTTTCTTTTCTATTGCGACTCTCTCTTTTTTCCTCCCCCCAATCCTACTTCTCCTAGCACTGGTGACGTTACCTAGTTGGGTCACGAAACGTCTACCCAGGTCAGAGAGTCCCGAGGACCCCCATAGTCCTTCCTTCCTTCCTTCCTTCCTTCCTTCCTTCCTTCCTTCCTTCCTTCCTTCCTTCCTTCCTTCCTTCCTTCCTTCATGACGTTCCCTAGTTGGGTCATGAAATGTCTGCAAGAAAACCACCCAGCTCAGAGCGCACCCAGTACTCCACAGTCCTCCTCCTCTTCCTCCTCCTCCTCTCTCTTTTTTTTCCTCTCCCCCCCTCCCGGATTTTACACCATCTGCCGAGTATTTTCCAGGTAGACTCATTAATCCGACCGGTTGACAAGTTTCGCCTTTTTGCTTTCCGAAGGGCAGCATCGGTCGAGGCGATGAACTTGTCTGGGAATGAGGTTGTCAGGAAGAGCGCGGTGGCACGCTGTCAGGTTCATTATCTCCGGAAACTACGACTCTTTGTAACCGTCAAATGCTCTCAGCTCGACGAAGGGAGCTTTCCTCCTGAGTCGCCTTATTAAAGGGAGAGCGACAGGGACCGTAAATAACGTGAGGGCAGTTTGTTCTTTCTCCCGCTCTGTCCGTTGGGAGCTGCCCCCCCAAAAAGTCTCAGCCTTTTGCGATTGGTCAGAAATAACCCTTCGGGTCTAGCCAGGATGATTCTGAATTGCTCTCAAGCATATTCTTCTTCTTCTTCATCATCATCATCATCATTCTTTTTTTTTGTTGTTGCCATTTTTATTTTATCCGGAAGATTGAAAGTGCAAAACCCAAAAGAAAAAAAAAGAAAGTTGTTGTTGTTGTTGTTATTATTATTATTATTATTATTATTATATTATTATTATTATTATTAACAACAACAAAGTTGGAAGGGACCTTGGAGGTCATCTGGTCCAACCCCTTCCTCAGGCAGGAAACCCTATATACCATTTCAGACAAATGGCCGTCCAGTCTCTTCTTAAAAACTTCCAGTGTTGGAGCATTCACCGCTTCTGGAGGCAGGTAGTTCCCCTGGTTAATTGTTCTAACTGTCAGGAAGTTTCTCCTTAGTTCTAGGTTGCTTCTCTCCTTGATTACTTTCCACCCGTTGCTTCTTGTCCTGCCTTCAGGCGCTTTGGAGAATAGCTTGACTCCCTCTTCTTTGGGGCAGCCCCTGAGATACTGGAATACTCCTATCATGTCCCCCCTCGTCCTTCTCTTCCTTAAACTGGACATCCCCAATTCCAGCAGCAGTTCCTCATATGATTTAGCCTCCAGTCCCCTAATCATCTTTGTTGCTCTTCTCTGTACTCTTTTTAGAGTCTCAGCATCTTTTTTACATCGCGGTGACCAAAACTGCATGCTGTATTCCAAGTGTGGCCTTACCAAGGCATTGTAAAGTAGTATTAATACTTCACCTGATCTTGATTCTATCCCTCTGTTCATGCAGCCCAGCAGTGTGTTGGCTTTTTTGGCAGCTGCCGCACACGGCTGGCTCATATTTGAGTGATGGTCCACTAGGACTCCAAGATCCCTCTCGCAGTTACTACTATTGAGCTCCATGCTCCATTCCAATTAATCTTGGGTTTTTCCCGCCCGGCCAATCGGCTCTCGGGCTGGGGAAGTGGGTGCCGATTCCGGCTTCTTTGCATGCTTAAAGAATGATAGAAGATGGATTATTGGTTATAATGCCTTGGTAGGTTTTTGGTCGCCACGATATAAAAAAAAGATGTTGACAGTTTAGAAAGAGTGCAGAGAAGAGCAACTAAGAGGATTAAAAGCCTGGAGACTGAAACGTGAAGGACAGCTGCAGGAAGCAGGGGTGTCTAATATAACAAAGAGAAGGATTAGGGGTAACATGATAGCAGTCTTCCAATAGCTGAGGGGATGCACCCCCAAAAGAGGAGGTCCACCTATTCTCCAAAGCACCCGAAGGCAGGACAAGAAGCAACGGATGGAAACTGATCAAGGAGAGAAGCAACCTAGAACTAAGGAGAAACTTCCTAACGGCGAGAACAATTAACCAGTGGAACAGCTTGCCACCAGAAGTTGTGGGTGTTCCAACACTGGAAGTTTTCAAGAAGAGATAGAGCAAGCATTTCTCTGAAATGTAGGGGGTCTCCTGCTCAAGCAAGGGGTTGGACTAGATGACCTCCCAAGGTCCAACACCGTTATTCTGTTAGTGGAAACACTTGCCTCCAGAAGCTGTGGGTGCTCCATCACTGGAAGTTTTTAAGGAGAAATTGGACAACCATTTGTTTGAAATGGGGTAGGTTCTCCTGCTTGAGCAGGGGGTTGGACTAGAAGACGTCCAAGGTCCCTTCCAACGTTGTTATTCTATCCTTGCATGTTTTCTGGAAAACCTGCTGCCTCTTTTATGGTGTCACGGCCAGGGAATTAAAAAAAAGCTTTTGAAAGAGGAAACACGGGTAGTCCTCGTCTTACGAGCCCGATTGGGACCAGGATGTCTGTTACTAAGTGAGACAGCTGTTAAATAGTCACCCAATTTAACGGTATTTTTTTGCCGTTGTTGCTAAGTGAATCATGTTATCGTTAAGTGAATCCCACGGCTGTTACGCGAGTCCAGCTTCTCACACTGAGTTTGCTGGTCAGAAGCTGGTTGGGACGGTTGCAAATGGGGATCACGTGAGCCAGGATGACGAAAAAAGCCTCTGAATTTTGATTACATGACCACGGGGGGGGGGGCTGCCCGCGTCGGTTGCAAGTGTGAAAAATGGTCATAAATAAGTCACTTTTTTCTCCCCAGCTCTGATGTAAATTTGAACGGTCAGCAAATGAGCTATTTTTGTAAACGGAGGACTAACTGTACTTTAATTTTTCTCCAGACGTTGAGCTTCCTGAGACGCAATGGGGGTCGCGTTCTCACGACTGGGGGTGTGTGTTTCGACATGCCTTCTTCCCCCTTTCTGACTGAGTCTCGCTGACCGTGTGTGTGTGTGTGTGTGTGTGTCTTTTCCAGATGACCAAAATGCTGGACCTGCTTGAGGATTTCCTGGACTACGAGGGCTACAAGTACGAACGGATAGACGGCGGCATTACCGGAGCCTTGCGCCAAGAAGCCATCGATCGGTTTAACGGTGAGTGCGGAGGCCGCTCGAGGTAACCATGCGGCGTCAGGACGATGGGCTTTCTCGTTTGAGCGTCCCGTGACTTAGTTTGCTGCAGCAAGCAAGATGTCAACGCTGCTGACATCGGACGTTTCTGCGTTTGACAACAGAGGGAAACGTAGCTGTCTTTTACCTTTTGCTTGTAGAGCAGTGGTTCTCAACCTTTTTAATGCCGCGACCCCCAACCGGTCGTAAGTCGAGGACTACTCAACCGGTCGTAAGTGGAGGACTACTCAACTGGTGCAGCACCGTTTGCAGACTGGGACTTTTGGCGGGCTCAGCAGGGCAGAGACAGCCTGGACAATTCCTATTGGCTTTTGAAAGCCAATAGAATTAGACTCTATTCAAGAGAGTCTATTCTATTGGCTTTCAAAATCCAACAGAATAAAAGGGAGTAGCACAGCTAAGGAAAAGGGGGGAAAAAATGGCGGACTGCGTTGTTTGAAATGGTCGTTCGACCCCAAATGGGATCCCGACCCACAGGTTGAGAACCACTGTTGTAGAGTTAGAGCAGGGGTGTCAAACTCAATTTCATTGAGGGCCGCATCAGCATTGCGGTTGCCCTCGGGGTGTGTGTGTGGCCAGGGTGGGTGCGGCCTACTGCGTGGTCGTGGATGGAGTGGGTGTGGCCTACTGGGTGGCCGTGGCCAGCTCTACATCGTTCACATCAAGAGTGCCTGTGGGGGCCTGGGCAGGAGTGGGACAGATCTGAGGGTCTCAGGCAGAAGGGGGTGGGACCGGGGTAAGCGCCAAGGCAGGGTCCATTTCTTCATTCCTCACAAAGGGTGACCCCTCCCCAGCATGCACCCAGGAGGTGGTGCCGACGCGGTAGGGGCTGATTCCTCGCTATTTCCAGACGGCCTTGTGGAGCTAATGCATTTCAACATAGATGGCCACCACAAAATTGTACACTGGCTCCTGGCCGGCCTGGGCCAGGGCCAAGGCAGCGGGGGGCCGTTCCCTCACTGTTTCCAGGATGGTTTCACGGGCCACATGAAACCACTTTGCAGGCCGCATCCGCCCCCCGGGCCTTGTGTTTGACATGTCTGAGTTAGATGATGCTGGGAGGGGGGGATGTGAACGAGAGTCCAGCTAGACATAGCAACACTAAACCTAGTGTGAGAATCAAGGTTATTGTAACCAGAGCTGATAAGGAATTGGTAGGCTGGAGAACTGGAGAGAAAGCCTGCGCTTCAAGCTAATTGGAGAATGTGATTTACGACTGTTAATTGGAGGAGGGAATTAATTGGAGGAGGGAATTAATTGGAGGAGGGAATTGTGCTTTGATACTATGTGCTCAGGGGAGGGGAATCCAGTTTTTGGCTCTGATTATGCAGTGCCGATATTATGCTACTCAAAATAAAGATTCTTTAAGGTAAACAATGCCTCCAAGTTCTTTGGAAGAGCTTCATCTGTTGGAACCATGACACAACAAGCCGTTGCCAGCCAGAATTTTCCAGCAGCGTTCCGAATATTGTCCCGAAGCTGCTTTTTTTCCC
The DNA here is from genome assembly GCA_039797435.1 of Crotalus adamanteus. Lineage (NCBI taxonomy): Eukaryota > Metazoa > Chordata > Lepidosauria > Squamata > Viperidae > Crotalus > Crotalus adamanteus. The sequence goes on along the minus strand of CM077936.1, from coordinate 143,111,315 downwards.
AGGAGGCAACTGGACTTCCTTGTTGCGCATCATCATACGCCACCCAGTATCAAGGACGCAGCTGCAGAGGTGGTCAACAGTATTAAGTATCTGGGGGTACAGATAACCTAACAATCTGACTTGGTCTCTCCACCCGTCATCCTTAGTGAGGCGTGCAAATCGGTGTCTGCATTTCTTGCATCGGATGAGGAGAGCACGTTTTTCTCTTTCTGTCCTGGCCACTTTTTAACAGAGCCACAATTGACAGTGTTTTAACAAACCGCATCACTGTCTGGTTTGGTGGGATGAGTCTGTTGCCTGCATCTCAGACCGAAGCCCAGATGGTTCCTGCAGTCCGCGATGTTTTATGGAAATCTGTTCACACTCCGGCACACACCTTCGAAGGGTGTCCATCCCAAAGTGCAGAGCTAAATGTCTGTGGAGATTCTCCGTCCTCCAGGTCTTGGATGTGCTTTTTCATGCCGAATGTTGAATATTTCACCTTTTGTTTCTTTTTTATTTTTCCTCCTCTCCCTTACTCACCAAACCATTCCTTTTTTCCAGCTCCCGGAGCCCAGCAGTTCTGCTTCCTGCTCTCGACGCGAGCGGGCGGTCTGGGCATCAATTTGGCCACGGCGGACACCGTGATCATTTTCGATTCCGACTGGAATCCCCACAACGATATCCAGGCAAGTCTCCCTCTCGGTTAACGAAGAGCCCGCCAGCCTTGGGTGATCCTTGGGAGATCCGCTCAAAGCTTTTTCCCTCTGGGTTCTTCACTCTCTCGTCCCAACCCACCGAACAGGGCTGATGTGGGGGAAAAAAAAAAAAAGAGGAGATGGAAGGAAGCGTAGGTTATGTCCGCCGCCTTGAGTTCTTTACAAACAACGAGAAAGGCAAGTATAAAATAAATCAAATGAAATTATTTTGAATCGCCTTTCTCCCTCGTTCTCCCCCCCCCTTTTTTTTAGGCCTTCAGCAGAGCTCACCGTATCGGCCAGGCGAACAAAGTCATGATCTACCGCTTTGTCACCCGGGCCTCGGTGGAGGAACGGATCACCCAGGTGGCCAAGCGCAAGATGATGCTGACTCACCTGGTCGTCCGTCCCGGGCTGGGCTCCAAGTCGGGGAGCATGTCCAAACAGGAGCTGGACGACATCCTCAAATTTGGCACGGAGGAGCTCTTCAAGGACGAGAACGAGGGTGAGGGGACTACGAGGGGGTTACTATGAAACGGGGAGAGCCCCCCGGGAGATTTAATGGCAGTAATCGAACCTCGTTGGCCTTTCGGAAACCCTTGAGAGCGTAAATTGGTCTGGAAGAGCTTTGAAGACCGACAGTGCTTGACTTACCAGCGTCCGGAGCTACAACGGCGTTGAGAACAGTGGCTTGTGAGCAGTTTTTTGCCCTGGCGGCGTTCCCCGGAGTCACGTGGTCAAAATTTGAATGCTTGGCAACTGGCATGTACATATGACGGTTGCAGCGTCCTGGTGGGGGTGTCACCTGATCCCCTTTTGTGACCTTCTGACAAGCAAAGTCAACGGGAGGAGCTGGTTGTGTTATTCCAGGGGTCTTCCAACTTGGCCCTTTGATGACTTGTGGACTTCAACTCCCAGAATTCCTCAGCCAGGCACGCGTGAAGTTGAAGCCCACAAGTCATCAAAGGGCCAAGTTGGAAGACCCCCTGCTTGTGTGTATATAATGTACGTTCTTATTTCTGGTTTTTGTGTGTAGTGTGCACTGTGGACAGCACTTAATTTCGTTGTGAGTTACGCAGTGACAATAAAGATAGTGTATTCTATTCCATTCTATTCTATTCTATTCTATTCTTATTTCTCTTGTATTCTTATTTCTCTTCTTTTCTATTCTATTCTTATTTCTATTCTATTCTGTTCTTATTTCTCTTCTCTTTTTATTTTTATTCTCTTCTTATTTCTATTCTATTCTTATTTCTCTTTTCTCTTCTTATTTCTCTTCTTATTTCTATTCTCTTCCTATTTTTATTCTCTTTTTATTTCTATTCTATTCTATTCTTATTTCTATTCTGTTCTGTTCTTATTTCTCTTCTCTTATTTTTATTCTCTTATTTCTATTCTATTCTTATTTCTCTTTTCTCTTCTTATTTCTCTTTTCTTATTTTTATTCTCTTCTTATTTCTATTCTATTCTGTTCTTATTTCTCTTCTCTTATTTTTATTCTCTTATTTCTATTCTATTGTATTATTTCTCTTTTCTCTTATTTCTATTCTTATTTCTCTTCTCTTCTTATTTTACTCTCTTCTTATTTCTATTCTATTCTATTCTCTTCTTATTTGTATTCTCTTCTATTATTTCTCTCTTCTATTCTTATTTCTCTTCTCTTCTTATTTTTATTCTCTTCTTATTTCTATTCTATTCTTATTTCTATTCTATTCTGTTCTTATTTCTTTTTCTACTTCTAGTCATAAATCACTTTTTTTCAATGCCGTCGTAACTTTGAACGGTCACTAAATGAACTGTTGTAAGTTGTGGACTAGCTGGACCTATAACCATTCTGGGCTGATTCAGCGGGGAAATCCAGTCCTCATCATCCCAGTGTTGTTGGTGAGAAAACGGCATCAAATCAGCCACGATATTTTATTCCAGGCGAGAACAAAGAGGAGGACAGCAGCGTGATTCACTACGATAACGAAGCCATCGCCCGGCTCCTAGACCGTAACCAGGACGCCACCGACGACGCTGACGTCCAGAACATGAACGAATACCTCAGCTCCTTCAAGGTGGCGCAGTACGTGGTTCGGGAAGAGGATAAGGTCAGTTGTGACGTTGTGGCTGTTCGGCTCTAGGGCCGCCAGCTGGCACAAAGGGGGCCCTGCCCGTAGCTCACTCTGTTTCCCAATCTGAGCGGCTGTAAGATGGGTGGACTTCAACTCCCAGAATTCCTTGCCAGCTGCAGCTGCCAAAAAGGCCAACACAGTGCTAGGTTGCATTAGCAGAGGGATAGAATCAAGATCACGTGGTGTTAATACCACTTTACAAGGCCTTGGTAAGGCCACCCTTGGAATACGGCATCCAGTTTTGGTCCCCACGATGTACAAAAGATGCTGAGACTCTGGAAAGAGTGCAGAGAAGAGCAACAAAGATGATCAGGGGACTGGAGGCTAAAACATATAAGGAACGGTTGCTGGAATTGAGTAGGTCTACTCTAAGGAAGAGAAGGACGAGTGGGGACATGATAGCAGGGTTCCAATCTCTCAGGGGCTGCCCCAAAGAAGAGGGAGTCAAGCTATTCTCCAAGGCGCCTGAAGGCAGGACAAGAAACAACGGATGGAGACTCATCAAGGAGAGAAGCAACCTGGAACTAAGGAGAAACTTCCTGACAGTGAGAACAATTAACCAGTGGAACTACCTGCCTCCAGAAGTGGTAAATGCTCCGACACTGGAAGCTTTTAAGAAGAGACTGGACAGCCATTTCTCCAAAATGGTCTAGGGTTTCCTGCCTGAGCAGGGGGTTGGACTAGATGACCTCCAAGGTCCCTTCCAACTTGTTTATTATTATTATTATTATTATTATTATTATTATTATTATTATTATGAGTAGGACAAGAACATAGAACCATCAGAGTTGGAAGGAACCTCGGAGGTCTTCTAGTCCAACCCCCTGCCCAAGAAGACCCTATCCCATTTCAGACAAATGGCTGTCCAGTCTCTTCTTAAAAACCTCCAGTGTTGGCACACCCACAACTTCTGGTGGCAGGCAGTTCCACTGGTTAATTGTCCTCACTGTCAGGAAGTTTCTCCTCAGTTCTAGGTTGCTTCTCTCCTTGATTAGTTTACACCCGTTGCTTCTTCTTCTCATTTTACACTTGTTGCATTTTGACAATAAAGGTTGATTTGATTTGATTTGATTTGATTCTTGTCCTGCCTTCAGGTGCTTTGGAAAATCAGTTGACCCCCCCCCTCTTCTTTGGGGTAACCCCTCAAATACTGGAACAGATGTGGCTGGACTATCTTTACTGCATTTTTTTGTAACTTTCTTAATGCCTAAGTAACTTTCTTAATAGACGATGGGAATGCGGTAGACATAATATAACTTGACTTCAGCAAAGTGAGAAAAAAAAAAAAAAGCTGGCTGGGGAATTCTGGGGAGTGGAAGTCCACCCATCTTAAGGTGGCCCAGGCTGCGAAATGTTGTTCTCTGTGATTAATATTTATATGTATTTATATGTAAGGGTGTAGATATGTACCGTACTTTCCGGTGTATAAGACGACTTTTGCAAGCTTTAAACTCGGCGCCGAAGTCGGGGGTCGTCTTATACGCCGGAAATTACAGTAGTTTCCGGTGTATAAGACGACTTTCTAGGCATGCGACTCGGCGCCGAAGACGGGGGTCGTCTTATACGCCGGGTCGCCTTATATGCTGGAGTATACGGTACATAGGTTGTGTATAGCATGTTTATATGTGTGTTATATGTGTGTACAAATTGGGAGCAAGCCACAGAATGTCATTTTTAATGTGTGCCAGTGTGCCCACAGTAAAAAATAAAGGTTATCTTTTCTTTTATCTTTTATCTTTTCTTTTATCTTATCTTACCTTATCTTATCATATCTTATCTTGCCTTGCCTTGCTTTATTTTCTTATTATATTATATTACCTTACCTTACCCTATCCTGTCCTGTCTTATCCTATCCTTCTCTTTTCTTCTCTTTTCTTCTCTTCTCTTCCCTTTTCCCTTTCTTTCCCTTCCCTTCCGATCTCATCTCACGTTACCTGTTCCAATCAATCTCTCTCTCCCTCTCTCCCTTTCCCTCCCTCCCTCTCTCTCTCTCTCTCCCTCCCTCCCTCTTTCTCTCTCTCTCTCATAGATTGAAGAGATTGAACGGGAGATAATTAAGCAGGAAGAAAACGTGGACCCCGATTACTGGGAGAAGCTGCTGAGGCACCATTACGAGCAACAGCAGGAGGACCTGGCTCGCAACCTGGGCAAAGGGAAGCGGGTGCGAAAGCAGGTGAACTACAACGACGCTGCCCAGGAGGACCAAGGTCAGTGCTTCAGAAATTAAAACAACGGCACCTTCTGCTTTCCGCTTTCTTCTTTATCTTTTACTTTAAGGATAGGAATCCCGTTCCAATATTCCTTTGCTTCGTCCCACATCCACCCTAAACCCTAGTTTACACTTAAAAATTTCCAAGATTTTGAGCCATCCCCAAATCCCCGTTTTGTGTCGCTTTGCAAACTGGAACTTTTCGTTTTTTTTCCCCCCCAGACAATCAGTCTGAATACTCGGTCGGCTCCGAAGAGGAGGATGAAGACTTTGACGAGAGGCCAGAAGGTGAGGGATGCTTAGCGCATAATAATAATAATAATAATAATCCCAAAACAACTGGAGCACCACTTGAACACCACTGGCATTGACAAATTCGCTATTAGTCAATTGCAAAAGGCGGCCTTACTAGGAACTGCTTCCATCCTGTGACGATATCTGTAATACCATCAAACATCCACATCTGCCTATCCCAGGTCCTGGGTAGGGACTCGATAGGTAGACAAAATGCCAAATCCAGTCTGAACATCTGACTGACTGTGCGATGATCCATAATAATAATAATAATAATAATAATAATAATAATATAATAATAATAATAGAAATATTGCTTCTGCCTATCCCAGGTCCTGGGTAAGGACTCTATAGGTAGACAAAATGCCAAATCCGGTCTGAACATCTGACTGACTGTGCGATGATCCATAATAATAATAATAATAATAATATAATAGAAATATTGCTTCTGCCTATCCCAGGTCCTGGGTAAGGACTCGATAGGTAGACAAAATGCTAAATCCAGTCTGAACATCTGGCTGACTGTGCGATGAACCATAATAATAATAATAATAATAATAATAACAACAACACCCCAGACTTAACAATTGTCGATAAGAAAGACAAAAAAGTCTGGATAGTGGACGTGGCAGTGCCTGGAGATAGCAGAATAGACGAGAAGTTGGAAGGGACCTTGGAGGTCATCTAGTCCAGGGCTTTTCAACCTTTTCACCCACTGTACCACTTTTAGAATATGGCAACATCCGAGGACCACCAGTCGTCTAGCAAGGGGTCCAAAACTTGATGACCAAAAAAAAAAAAAGGAAAGGAAAAAAGTGATAAAGTACAGGTAGTCCTCGACTTACAACGGTTCTCTTAGTGACTGTTAAAAGTTACAATGGCCCTGAAAAAAGTGCCCCCCCCCCAAGCCACAGCCGAGCAAGACAGCTGCCTGCCCGCCCGGCCGCGCTCTTCCTCCTGTCCAAGATTTTCATTGTTGGGAGCATTTCTGTTGAGGATTGGCAGCGAGGGTGGGGTAGGGGGGTGTTTGGTGTTTATTCCCCCCCCCCCCCGTCTGCTGGGTGGTTGCAGCAGGTTTTGGTCCCTTCCCATGACCCTGGGACACTGTGACCATCATAAATATGAATCGGTTGCCAAGCCTCTGAATGTAAATCACAAGACCCTGGAGAGGCTGCAACGTTCCAGCTGATCGGCTCAGCAGAAGCACCAGGATCAGTTCTGCTTTCTAACTGAATGGTGCTTCTTCTGGGCTCAGCAGAAGCACCAAGATCAGTGCTGCTTTCCAGCTGATTTGTGCTTCTTAAGGGCTCAGCAGAAGCACCAGGATCAGCGCTGAGCTCCAGCTGGAGCCTGGTGCTGATCTTGGCGTTTCTGCTGAGCCCCGACAGCCGTGCAGCTCCAGCCGTCTCTCGCTCAGGCTTGTGCGGTGCTGCCACCGGTTCAGCTCATTCCCTCGCTACCCCCTTTTCTAGGATGGTCCCGTACCACCTTCCAGTTGCCAATGTACCACAGGGGGTACCCGTACCACTGGTTGAAAAGCCCTGGCTTGGGGGGGGTCTTCGTCCTGTCGGTCCGAAAAGGCTCGGGGGGTCTTTCAGAGTCTCCTCACTGAATCCAAAATACCCCCGTCCATTTTTACGGCCCTCGGTGGTCCACGCAGAACGAAATCTCCTGGGCCAACCAAACCGGACATCTCGGTGCTCTGCTCTGGCAGTGCTTGCAAACTTGGTTTCGCGGCCGTGGATTTGTCAACGGGCGTGCGGGACTGAAAAAACACCGCCAGGGTTGAGTTCGAATGTGCTTCACAAATGTGGCACAATTGTGCTCTTCCGGCAGAAGTTGTTCTCTGTAGTCTTTAACGCTCCCTGAGCTTGGTGGCCGACGTTTCGTGACCCAACTGGGTAAGCTCCTCAGCGCCAGCGGGGAGTGGGGGTTTGCGGAGGGGAGGAGAAGGAGGAAGAGGAGGAGAGGAGAGGAGGAGAGGGGGAGGAGGAGGAGGTGGTGGACAACTGCTGTGGGGTCTTTGGTGCTCTCTGAGCTTGGCCGTTTTCCAGCAGACGTTTCATGACCCAGCTAGGTAACATCATTGGTGCTAGAAGGGAGGAGGAGGAGGAGGAGGAATAATAATAATAAGACTGTGGGGTCCTTGGTGCTCTCTGAGCTTGGTGGGTTTCCAGCAGACGTTCTGTGGCCCAACTAGGCGATCTCATCAGTGCTAGAAGGGAGTAGAGCGTGCGGAGGGGAGGAAGAAGAGGAGAACGGTGGGATTCCTGGTGCTGTCTGAACAGGCCTTTCATGATCCATCTCGGTAACATCATTATTTCTAGAAAGGAGGAGGAGGAGGACTGTGGGGTCCTTGGTGCTCTCTGAGCTGGGTGGTTTTCTTGCAGACGTCTCACGACCCAACTAGGCAGTGTCATCAGTGCTACAAGGGAGTATGGAAGGAGGAGGAGGAGGAGGACTGTGGGGTCCTTGGTGCTCTCTGAGCTGGCTGGTTTTCTTGCAGACGTCTCACGACCCAACTAGGGAACATTGTCAGTGCAAGCAGACCTCCCAGTGATTGAAATGTTTGCTTGTCTCTCCCGCTGCTAATCAAGGTCGCCGCCAGTCCAGGAGGCAGCTTCGGAATGAGAAGGACAAACCTCTCCCCCCGCTTCTGGCCCGGGTCGGTGGGAACATCGAGGTGAGATTCGAGCTCTGTGGGGATGCAGTGGGAATGGTGGGGGGGGGAGAGAGAGAGAGAGGGAGAGAGTAGGAAAGGAGATAGAAAGAATAAGAAAGGGGGGGAGAGAGAAAGAAAGGGAGAAAGAGAGAGAGAGTGAGAGGGAGAGAGAGAAAGAGACAGGGAGAGAGAAAGAGGGAGAGAGGGACACTGCCAGTGACGGTAAAAATGGTCTAGTTGCCAAGAACCCAAGCTCAGGGGTGTGTGTGTGTGTGTGTGTGTGTGTGTGTGTGTGGTGTGTGTGTGTGTGTGTCCCTCCCACCCTCTCTTTCTCTCCGTCTTCCTCCCTCTTTCCCTCCCTCTCCCTCCCTCCCACTCTCTCCTTCTCTCCGTTTTCTTCCCTCTTTCTCTCCCTCTTTCTCCCTCCCTCCCTCTCTCTCTCTTCCCCTCCCTCCCCCTCCCTCTCCCTCCCTCCTTCCCTGTACCTCTCTCCCTCTCTCCCTCCTTCTTCTCCCTCCTCTCTCTCCTCTCTCCCTCCTCCTCCCTGTCCCTCTCTCTCTCCCTCTTTCTCTCCCTCCTTCTTCTCGTCTCTCTCCCTCCCTCTCTCTCTCCCTCCTTCTTCTCCCTCCTCTCTCTCCTCTCCCTCCCTGTCCCTCTCTCTCCCTCTCTCTCTCCCTCCTTCTTTTCCTCTCTCCCTTCCTCTCCCTCCCATCCTCCCTCCTCCGTCTCTCTCTCTCCCTCTCTCCCTCCTTCCTCCCTCCTCTCTCTCTCCCCCTCCCTCCCTCCCTGTCCCTCTCTCTCTCCCTCTTTCTCTCCCTCCTTCTCCTCTCTCCCTTCCTCTCTCTCCCTCCCCCTCCCTCTCCCTCCCTCCTTCCCTGTACCTCTCTCCCTCCTTCTTCTCCCTCCTCTCTCTCCCTCTCTCCCTCCCTGTCCCTCTCTCTCTCCCTCTTTCTCTCCCTCCTTCTTCTCCTCTCTCCCTTCCTCTCTCTCCCTCCCTCTCTCTCTCCCTCCTTCTTCCCTCCTCTCTCTCCCTCTCTCCCTCCCTGTCCCTCTCCCTCTCTCTCTCCCTCCTTCTTTTCCTCTCTCCCTTCCTCTCCCTCCCATCCTCCCTCCCTCCCTGTCTCTCTCTCTCCCTCTCTCCCTCCTTCTTCTCCCTCCTCTCTCTCTCCCCCTCCCTCCCTCCCTGTCCCTCTCTCTCTCCCTCTTTCTCTCCCTCCTTCTTCTCCTCTCTCCCTTCCTCTCTCTCCCTCCCCCTCCCTCTCCCTCCCTCCTTCCCTGTACCTCTCTCCCTCTCTCCATCCTTCTTCTCCCTCCTCTCTCTCCCTCTCTCCCTCCCTCCCTGTCCCTCTCTCTCTCCCTCTTTCTCTCCCTCCTTCTTCTCCTCTCTCCCTCCCTCTCTCTCTCCCTCCTTCTTCTCCCTCCTCTCTCTCCCTCTCTCCCTCCCTGTCCCTCTCTCTCCCTCTCTCTCTCCCTCCTTTTCCTCTCTCCCTTCCTCTCCCTCCCATCCTCTCTCCCTCCCTGTCTCTCTCTCTCCCTCTCTCCCTCCTCTCTCTCTCCCCCTCCCTCCCTCCCTGTCCCTCTCTCTCTCCCTCTTTCTCTCCCTCCTTCTTCTCCTCTCTCCCTTCCTCTCTCTCCCTCCCCCCTCCCTCTCCTTCCCCCTCCCTCTCCCTCTCCCCTCCCTCCTTCCCTGTACCTCTCTCCCTCTCTCCCTCCTTCTTCTCCCTCCTCTCTCTCCCTCTCTCCCTCCCTCCCTGTCCCTCTCTCTCCTCCCTCTTTCTCTCCCTCCTTCTTCTCCTCTCTCCTTC
>CM077936.1:142959816-143101451 GCA_039797435.1 Crotalus adamanteus | reverse complement strand
AATATGGAGTATGATAAATAAACCTGGTTATCTTTGCCGTTTTCCTCTCCTTTTCTCTCTCTCCTCTCTCTCCTCTCTCTCTCCTTCTCCCTCTCTCTCCTTTCCCTCTCCCCTCTCTCTCTCTCCCTCTCCCTCTCTCTCCCTCTCCCCCTCTCTCCTCCCTCTCTTCCCTCTCTCCCTCTCCCTCTCTCTCCCTCTCTCCAGTCTCTCCCTCTCCCTCTCTTCCCTCTCCCTCTCTCTCTCTCCTCTCTCCTCTCTCTCTCTCCCTCTCCTCTCTCTCTCCCCTCTCTCTCTCTCTCCCTCTCTCCCTCCTCCTCCTCTCTCCCTCTCTCTCCCTCTCTCTCTCCCTCTCCCTCTCCTCTCCTCTCTCTCTCCCTCTCTCCCTCCTCTCTCTCCCCTCTCTCTCTCTCCCCTCTCTCTCCCTCCCTCTCTCCTTCTCCTCTCTCCTCTCCCCCTCTCCTCTCCTCTCTCCCCTCTCTCTCTCTCCCTCTCCTCTCTCCCTCTCCTCTCCCCTCTCCTCTCCCTCTCCTCTCTCTCTCCCTTCCCTCTCCCTCTCTCTCTCCCTCTCTCTCCCTCTTCCCCTCTCCTTCTCCCCCTCTCTCCCTTTCCCTCTCTCCCTCCCTCTCTCCCCTCTCCCTCTTTCCTTCTCCTTCTCCCTCTCTCTCCTTCTCCCTCTCTCTCCTTCTCCCTCTCTCTCCCTTCTCCCCTCTCTCTCCCTCTCTCTCCCCCCTCTCTCTCCCTCTCTCCTTCTCCCTCTCTCTCTCCCTCTCTCTCTCCCCCTCTCCCTCTCTCCCTCCCTCCCCCTCTCTCTCCCCCTCTCTCCCTCTCTCCTTCTCCCTCTCTCTCCCTTTCCCCCCCTCTCTCTCACACACCACTTGCGTTGACCACCTGCAGTATTGACAAAAAGGGCGTCTATCACTACCTGGTGAAGTGGCGGGACCTTTCCTACGACCAGTCCACCTGGGAGGAGGATGAAATGGCCATCCCCGAGTACGAGTACCACAAGCAGGCCTACTGGTCACACAGGTAAGGGGGGGGGGTTGCTGTGATTGGAGAGTACATAAGGCCTGGAGACCAAAACGTACGAAGGGCGGCTGCAGGACTTGGGTCTGGCCAGTCTAGAGAAAAGAAGGACTTAGGGGGGTGACAGTATTTGGGGGGGGGCTGCCACAAAGAGGAGGGGGTCACGTTATTCTCCAAAGCACCAGAGGGAAGGACGAGAAACAACGGTTGGAAACTGACCCAAGAGAGAAGCAACCTGGAATTAAGGAGAAATTTCCAGACAGTGAGGACAATTAACCAGGGGAACAGCTTGGCACCAGAAATTGTGGGTGCTCCCTCACTGGAGGTTTTTAAGAAGCCACTTGTCTGAAGTGGTTAGGGCAGTGGTTCTCACCCTGTGGGTCGGGACCCCATTTGGGGTCGAACGACCATTTCACGGGGGTCGCCAAACAACGCAGTCCGCCATTTTTTTCCCCCTTTTCCTTAGCTGTGCTGCTCCTTTTATTCTATTGGCTTTTGAAAGCCAATAGAATAGACTCTCTTGAATAGAGTCTAATTCTATTGGCTTTCAAAAGCCAATAGGAATCGTCCAGGCTGTCTCTGCCCTGCCGAGCCCGCCAAAAGCCCCATTCTGCAAACGGTACTGCACCAGTTGAGTAGTCCTCGACTTACGACTGGTTGAGTAGTCCTCGACTTACGACCGGTTGGGGGTCGCGGCATTAAAAAGGTTGAGAACCACTGGTCTAGGGTCTCCTGCTCGAGCAGGGGGTTGGACTAGAACAAGACTCCCCAACCTTGGGAACTTTTAAGACCTGTGGTACTTCCAACTCCCGGAATGCCCAAGCCAGCAGACTCATGGTGGCCCCGCTTACTCTCTTATAATCCCTTCCTCTCCAATCTGCTGGACTAGAAGGCCTCCCAGGCCCCTTCCCGCTCTGTTCTGATTCCGATTCTAGCTGGGGACCTTACTAGCAGCTTCCGTGGGGCAACTAAGACCCTCATTTCTCTCCTCCTTGTAACCAGAGAACTAATTATGGGTGAAGATCCGGCCCAGCCGAGGAAGTACAAGAAAAAAAAGAAGGAGCTGAGCTCGGACGACCCCCCGAGTTCTCCCACCAATGACGTGAGTTCCGGGGGGGGGCGATCCCTGTGCCACAGCCAGGCAGAAGGAACCCAGGTAGTCCTCGACTTAACGACCACAACCCTCGGCTCCACCTTTACGGCCACGAGTTTTTTGCCGGAGTTGCTCAATAAATCCCTGCAGTTGTTGTTAAGTTAGCAACGCAGTTGTTAAAGCGAACCTGTCTCTCCCCCCCCCTCCGTTGACTTGGAGGTCGCAAAACGGGATCAGGGAGCCCGCCACGACCGTCATAACGGTGAGCCGGTGGCCAAGTGTGGGGATTTTGATCACGTGACCGTGGAGATGCGGCCAGGGGGGGGTCATCGGTGCGGAGAAACGCCGCTACGGCGCTTTTCTCCCCCCAGGGGCGTCGCGACTCGGGACGGTTGCGAAGCGAACGGTCGTAAGTCGAGGACAAAATAAGGGAGGTGAGCCCGGTTGTCTGGGTTCCCTGTTTTCAAGTGGACACACACCCCCCTCCGCTCTTCCCCGCAGCCGACGGTGAAGTACGAGAGCCAGCCCCGCTTCGTCACCTCCACCGGGGGGACGCTGCACATGTACCAGCTGGAAGGGCTGAACTGGCTGCGCTTCTCCTGGGCGCAAAGCACCGACACCATCCTGGCGGACGAGATGGGCCTCGGCAAGACCATCCAGACCATCGTCTTCCTCTACTCGCTCTACAGGGAGGTGAGGCAGGAGCGCCGCTTGGGGGCCGGACTCTGGCCCCGGGGGCTTCTTTCTAGGGCGATCCGGACATCAAAAGGGGCGTGGCTTCTCTCTCTCTCTTTCTCTCTCTCTCTCTCTGTTACTCTCTCTTTCTCCCTTTCTCTTGCTCTCTTTCCCGTTCTCTTTCTCTCCCTTATTGTCTCTTGCTCTCTCTCTCTTGCTCTCTCTCTTTCTTTGTTTCCCACTCTCTTTCTCTTTTTCTCACTTTCTCTCTCCCTTTCCCGCTCTCTCTCTCCCTTATTCTGTTTCTTTCACCCTTTCCTGCTCTCCCTCATTCTCTTTCTCTCTCTCTTTGCCTTCCCTTTCTGTCTTTCCTGCTCTCTCTCTCTTCCTCTCTCTCTTTCTTCTCTCCCTTTCCCGCTCTCTCTTTCTCCCTTTCCCGCTCTCTCTTTCTCTCCCTTATTCTCTCTTTCACCCTTTCCTGCTGTCCTTCATTCTCTCTCTCTCTTTTTTCTTTCTCTTTCTCTTCCTTCCCCCTTTCTCTCTTTCTTTCCTGCTTTATTTCTTTATTTCTCTTTTTCTTTCTCTTTTTCTTTCTCTCTTTCCCTCTTTCTTTCTTTCTCTCTCTCTCTTTCTCCCTTTCCTGTTCTTTCTTTTTTCTTTCCTTCTCTTTTTCTTTCTCCCTTTCCCTCTTTCTTTTCCCTTTTCTGTTCTTTCTTTCTTTCTTTTTTCTTTCTTTCTCCCTTTCTCTTTCCCTTTCCCATTCTCTTTCTCCCCCTCTCTGTTTCTCTTTCTCCCTTTCCCACTCTCTCTTTCTCTGTTGTTCCTTCTTTCTTTCTCTCTTTCTCCCTTTCCTGCTCTCTCTCTCTCTCTCTCTCCCCCCCCCCTCTCTCTCAAACACACACAAACACACGCTGAGAGGCTCATTCACAGAATCCATTGGGAGTCCAGCTGGTGCCTTTCCTACCCTTTCATCTTTCATCCCTCCCCTCCTTTTCCCCTCCCTTCCCCAGACTGTCCAGCAGGCTGCCGGGTCCTCTTGTCCCACCCCCACCCCGCCCATCCCTGGCCCGATGCCCCGTTTGGCCCTTCCAACTGGCTGCGTGTTCGAATTCTTCCTGCGCCTGTCTGCCTGCGCCAGCCCCCCCCCCCCAGAGGCCTTTGGAAGCCTCCATTGTGCCCCACTTGCCTTCTCTGGCCAAAACAGCCTGGGGGGAGGTTGTCTGTGTGTGTGTGTGTGTGTGTGTGTGTGTTTGTGTCTTAGCTTTGCCAGCACACTTGGCTGAACCACTCAAGCTGCGGGCTCTTGACAAGATGAAAAGCAGCGTCTGTGTCTGTGTGTGTCTGTGTGTGGTGTGAGTGTGAGATTTATCCCTGCTGGAGCCCAGCAGCCGATAACTTCTAACGGCTCCAGCTGCTTCTTCTTTAGCCGGAGATAAAACGGGATTTGCCTCTTTCCTCCTTCCTCTCTCTCTCTCTCTCTCTCCAGAGACGAGGACGAGACCCTTGAGACAAAAAAATTGCATTTGCACCAAGGAAGCCTCCTGGAGAACAAAACCTATTTGCATGCCTGCTTTTTTGCGCGGTGCGCGCCTGTGTGCATTTCCAGGAATCCCCTTTTCCCAGAGGCGATGCGTGCTGCTTTAACGATGCTCCGGGCGCAGCGTGCCTTCGTCGCCGCGCACGACAACAGGGGTTTCCCCCATCCCTGCCTGGTGTTGGTTTGGAAGTCTTTGGGGAGGGGGGCTTTGCGTTTGTGCCCACTTTCTGGCCCAGACGCTGCTGCCGGGCAAGTCCTCGGCGCGAGGCGGGCGCGCCAGCTGCGGGCAGGAGGGTCCTTGCGTGAAAACAGCTGTTCTTCCTGCGTGGGAACAGCTGCCGTGGCGGCTGGCGGTGTGTCAGGGATCCCAGCAGGGCCACGGGGAGAAACCTTGCTCGTTCTGGCGTCCTGTTTTTTGTTTTGTTTTGTTTTTATGAATGGAGCCGTCTTGGCCTAGCCCGGCTCCAGGGAGCCGAATGCGAAACGGGTTGAGAATCGCTGGGTGGTGCCGTGGCAAGTTTATTTCTTTATACCAGTGGTTCGCAACCTTTTTAATGCCGTGACCCCCCAACCGGTCGTAAGTCGAGGACTTTTTGGGGGGGGGTTGTTTTGCTTTGTTTTTATGAATGGAGCCGTCTTGGCGTAGCCCGGCTCCCGGGAGCCGAATGCGAAACGGGCTGAGAATCGCTGGGTGGTGCCGAGTCAAGCCAGACACCGGCGAGTTTATTTCGTTATACCTCAAAACTTTTCAAGCCGCTGCTTTCTCTCGCAGAGGGGGCCTGGGTGGCGCGCAATTTTATTTTATTTTAGAGAAGCAACGGCTGGAAACTAATCAGGGAGAGAAGCAACCTAGAACTAAGGAGAAACTTCCTGACAGTTAGAACCATTAACCAGTGGAACTACCTGCCTCCAGAAGTGGTGAAGGCTCCGACACTGGAAGTTTTGAAGAAGAGGCTGGACAGCCATTTGTCCGAAATGGGATAGGGCAGTGATGGCGAACCTTTGAGTGTCCAAACTGCAACCCAAAACCCACTTATGCATCGTCGAGTACCGGGTGGTTGTTGCCCATTTGTTGGGCGTGGCCAATTGGGTGGGTGGGGCCCATTGGCTGGACGTAGCCGCGGTGATAACGGCAGACTGGGTGGGACTAAAAAGTTCAATCAATCAGTTCCAACTTTGCAAGATCTTTTTTTTTCCCACGAGAAGTTGAAATTGACTGATTGAACTTTTTTATTTGCACATGGCGGCCGAGGCCTGAAGCGAAAAGGTTTTATAAAACCCAGCTGAAGGCCAAGAACTGGGGCAACGGCGCCCGTGCCCACAGCGAGGGCTCTGCGTGCCGCCTCTGGCACCCCTGCCGTAGGTTCGCCACCACCGGTATAGGGTTTCCTGCCTGAGCAGGGGGTTGGACTAGATGACCTCCAAGGTCCCTTCCAATTCTTGTTATTCTGTTTTCCTTCCTTCCTTCCTCCCTCCCTCCCTCCCTCCCTCCAACACTGGAAGTTTTTAAGAAGAGACTGGTGTCTGAAATGGCATAGGGTTTCCTGCCTGAGCAGGGGGTTGGACTAGATGACCTCCAAGGTCCTGAGTCTGTTATTCTGTTATCCTCCCTCCCTCCCTCCCTCCCTCCAACACTGGAAGTTTTTAAGAAGAGACTGGACAGCCGTTCATCTGAAATGGTCTAGGGTTTCCTTCCTGAGCAGCGGGTTGGACTAGATGACCTCCAAGGTCCCTTCTGAGTCTTTTATTTTGTTATTCGTTTTTTTTTCCTCCCTCCCTCCCTCCCTCCCTCCCTCCTCCAACACTGGAAGTTTTTAAGAAGAGACTGGACAGCAACTTGTCTGAAATGGTACTGTAGGGTTTTCTGCATGAGCCGGGGGCAGAAGGGAAGTAGGTCTCTCTCTCTCTCTCTCTCTCTCTCACACACACACACACACACACACACACACACACACACACACACAACCAGGGAAACTGCAACCGTCACAAATACGAATCCGTTCCCAAGCGTCTTAAATTTGGGGGATGCCCCGGCGGTCGTAAGCGTGAAAAACGGTCACCCGGCACTCCCCCCCCCCCCGATCCCGTCGCAACTCCGGTCACTCAACGAACTGCTGCAAGCAGGGGAGCAGCCGTGTGGCTCATCCCTGATCTGCCGTTCTCCTTCTTTTTCCCCTTTTTTTTCTCTCCCTCCCCCCCCCAGGGCCACACCAAGGGTCCCTTCCTGGTCAGCGCCCCTCTGTCCACCATCATCAACTGGGAGCGGGAGTTCCAGATGTGGGCGCCCAATTTCTACGTGGTGACCTACACGGGCGACAAGGACAGCCGCTCCATCATCCGGGAGAACGAGTTTTCCTTCGAGGACAACGCCATGAAGGGCGGGAAGAAAGCCTTCAAAATGAAGGCAAGTAAAGGAGATTTATTTTAATTTTATTTTATTTATTCCCCCCCCCCATCTACTCCGCAGCCTGCCGCCGTTCGAAGCCTGGCTGGTGTCTCGATCGGGGACTTTCTGCTGGGGCGATCTGGACGGGCTTCCGTTGAAACTGGCAGGGATTCGGCCCTTTTTTTGCCCGAGAGATGCGGCTGCGTTCAACAGATGCAGCTGCGTTCAACCTGGGTCAAGGGGAAATAAGCCTTGAATCAAGGTCACCTCTCTCTCACTTCTGTGTCTCGCCCCCCCCCCTTATCGAGAGAAGCGTCCACGTTTTAAGTTCGTTCTGGGTTGGTTCGTTTAGTTTTCAGTCGGTTTATTTCAGTGGTTCTCAACCTTTTTAATGCCGCGACCCCCCAACCGGTCGTAAGTCGAGGACTACTCAACCGGTCGTAAGTCGAGGACTACTCAACCGGTGCCGCACCGTTTGCAGAATGGGACTTTTGGCGGGCTCGGCAGGGCAGAGACAGCCTGGACAATTCCTATTGGCTTTTGAAAGCCAATCGAATTAGACTCTATTCAAGAGAGTCTCTTCTATTGGCTTTCAAAAGCCAATAGAATAAAAGGGAGGAGCACAACTAAGGAAAAGGGGGGAAAAAATGGCGGACTGCGTTGTTTGGCGACCCCCGTGAAATGGTCGTTCGACCCCAAATGGGGTCTTGACCCACAAGTTGAGAACCACTGGTTTATTTGGATCCTGCCTTTATTATTATTTTTTTATAAATAACTCCTGGGGGGGCGTATCCAACACACCTTCCGCCTCCTGTTTTAACCACCACAACAAGGACCCCCCCCCCGTGAGGTGGGTGGGGCTGAGAGAGGGGGACTGGCCCGAAGTCACCCAACCGGCTTTCGTGCTTAAGGCGGGACTAGAACTCACCGTCTCCTGGTGATTGGCCCAAAGTGACGCAGCTGGCTGTCATGCCTGAGGAAGGACTAGAACTCACTGTCGCCTGGTGATTGGCCCAAAGTCCTCCAGCTGGCATTCATAGCTAAGGGAGGACTAGAACTCCCCGTCTCCTGGTGATTGGCCCAGTATCACCCAGCCGGCATTCATGTCTAAGGCGGAACTAGAACTCATCGTCTCCTGGTGATTGGCCCAAAGTGACCCAGCTGGCTGTCATCCCTGAGGAGGGACTAGAACTCACCCTCTCCTGGTGATTGGCTCAATATCACCCAACTGTCATTCAAATCTAAGGCCGGACTAGAACTCACCATCTCCTGGTGATTGGCCCAATATCACCCAGCTTTTATTCAGGTCTAAGGCGGGACTAGAACTCACCGTCTCCTGGTGATTGGCCCAATGTCACCCAGCTTTTATTCAGGTCTAAGGCGGGACTAGAACTCACCATCTCCTGGTGATTGGCCCAATGTCATCCAGCTGTCATTCGATTCTAAGGCGGGATTAGAACTCACCGTCTCCTGGTGCTTGGCCCAATATCACCCAGCTGTCATTCGATTCTAAGGCGGGACTAGAACTGACCGTCTCCTGGTGATTGGCCCAATATCACCCAGCTGTCATTCGATTCTAAGGCGGGACTAGAACTCACCCTTTCCTGGTGATTGGCCCAATATCACCCAGCTTTTATTCAGGTCTAAGGCGGAACTAGAACTCACCCTCTCCTGGTGCTTGGCCCAATATCACCCAGCTGTCATTCGATTCTAAGGCGGGACTAGAACTCACCCTCTCCTGGTGATTGGTTCAAAGTCACCCAGCTGTCTTTCGATTCTAAGGCGGGATTAGAACTCACCGTCTCCTGGTGATTGGCCCAATATCACCCAGCTTTTATTCAGGTCTAAGGCAGGACTAGAACTCACCGTCTCCTGGTGCTTGGCCCAATATCACCCAGCTGTCATTCGATTCTAAGGCGGGATTAGAACTCACCGTCTCCTGGTGATTGGCCCAATATCACCCAGCTTTTATTCAGGTCTAAGGCGGGACTAGAACTCACCGTCTCCTGGTGATTGGCCCAATATCACCCAGCTGTCATTCGATTCTAAGGCGGGAGTAGAACTCACCCTCTCCTGGTGATTGGCCCAAAGTCACCCAGCCGGCCTTCCTGGCTGAAGCAGGTCTACAACTCACAAACTCCCGCTTTCCGGCCTGGTGCCTTAACCACCCCCCTAGACCCAATTGAGTAAGAGGGAGGGGAGGTTGTGTGAAAGGCCCGTTGACTCCGAGTTTGACCTCTTGCTGAGGGCAGGGACGGCCTCCCAGGCCAGAGAAGCGGAGCCCTTGACCGCCATTCCTCTCTCCCCGCCCTTCCCCAGAGAGAAGCCCAGGTGAAGTTCCACGTCCTGCTGACCTCCTACGAGCTGGTCACCATCGACCAGGCGGCCTTGGCCTCCATCCGGTGGGCCTGCCTTGTGGTGGACGAAGCCCACCGGCTCAAAAACAACCAGTCCAAGGTGAGGGCCGCGGCTTGGCGGCGGGCCGAGGGGGGGGAGGAGGAAGAGGAGGAGTAAAGATGGCCGCCGGGCCTTCACCGTCTCCCCCCCCCCCCATCTCTCGATTTCAGTTCTTCAGGGTGCTCAACGGTTACAAAATCGACCACAAGCTGCTGCTGACGGGGACGCCCTTGCAGAACAACCTGGAGGAGCTCTTCCATCTGCTCAACTTCCTCACCCCGGAGAGGTTCAAGTAGGCCGGCCTTCCTTCCTTCCTTCCTTCCTTCCTTCCTTCCTTCCTTCCTTCCTTCCTTCCCCCTGGCTTTCGAAGGGGGCCGTGGATGATGGGCCTGGGAGTGTTGGCTCTTGCGCTCTTTTCAGCGGGATGGTTTGCTCCTCCGCTGCTTTTCCCTGGGATCCAGTAGTCCAGGGGTCTTCCAACTTGGCCCTTTGATGACTTCTGGACTTCAACTCCCAGAATTCCTCAGCCGCAAGTTATCAAAGGGACATAGTTCCCTCAGGCCGGCTGAGGAATTCTGGGAGTTGAAGTCCACAAGTCATCAAAGGGCCCTAGTTCCCTCACGCCGGCTGAGGAATTCTGGGAGTTGAAGTCCACAAGCAGGGGTCTTCCAACTCAGCCCTTTGATGACTTGTGGACTACAACTCCCAGAATCCCTCAGCCACCGTGAGGGAACTAGGACCCTTTGATGACTTGTGGAGTACAACTCCCAGAATTCCTCAGCTGGCGTGAGGGAACTAGGACCCTTTGAGGACTGGTGGACTTCAACTCCCAGAATTCCTCAGCCGGCGTGAGGGAACTAGGACCCTTTGAGGACTGGTGGACTTCAACTCCCAGAATTCCTCAGCCGGCGTGAGGGAACTAGGACCCTTTGAGGACTGGTGGACTTCAACTCCCAGAATTCCTCAGCCGGCGTGAGGGAACTAGGACCCTTTGAGGACTGGTGGACTTCAACTCCCAGAATTCCTCAGCCGGCGTGAGGGAACTAGGACCCTTTGAGGACTGGTGGACTTCAACTCCCAGAATTCCTCAGCCGGCGTGAGGGAACTAGGACCCTTTGAGGACTGGTGGACTTCAACTCCCAGAATTCCTCAGCCGGCATGCCCGGCTGAGGAATTCTGGGAGTTGAAGTCCACCAGTCATCAAAGGGCCGAGTTTAAAGACCCCTGCAGTAGTACATCAACTTGGAAACAGTGAGGTTTCCGCCTGTGGTCTTCCAACTTGGCAACTTTAAGACTTGTGGACTTCAACTCCCAGAATTCCCCAGCTGGCGAGGCTGGGGAATTAATAACACAGTTGGAAAGGACCTTAGAGGTCCTGTAGTCCAACCCCCTGCTTAAGCAGGAGACATCTAGGTTGGATATCCCTGTATCCTACACCAGGGGTCCCCAATTCCTGATCCGTGCACCAGTATCGGGTCGCTGCACAGCAGCAACCGGGCCGCACAAACAAGCAAAACCCCATCCGCGGGATGTAGGCAGCACACAAAACCACACCATTTTGCCACACACGAAACCTTTCTGCACGGACCCGGTGGTCCCTGGTGCCCAAAAGGTCGGGGTCCTCTGTCCTAGAGGAAGTAGGGGTGTTCTTGCCGAGAAACCCACCTGGATACCTTTGCAACACCTGAAGGGTATCTGCAAGAACCACTTCCTGGCTAGTGTCACCCTGGCTTGTGTGCAACGCAACACGGAGGTCAAATTGGGAAAACTTAACAGTTGTTGTTTTCTCTGCTTGACAAACTTTTGTGTCTGGCCAAACGGCTCCCTCTCATGGCCACACCGGGTATTGCCAACGTTCTGGTGTTTCCCCCCTTCAACTCGCCTTGTGATGTTGATAGTCCTGAAGATCCCTTTTTTTTTTCCTCTTGGGAGATTGAGGGATGAGGAATCCTCCCGTCCCACCGAAGGAGGCATTGCAGCAATTTGCTTAACCCCCCCCCCAAAAAAAGAAAGTAAAATTCAGAGCATAACTTGCTTAAGAACCGCCTTGTTTACTCAAGCAACCTAGAATTTCCTGAGAGTGAGAACAATTAACCTGTGGAACAGCTTGCCACCAGAAGCGGTGAATGCTCCAACACTGGAAGTTTTTAAGAAGAGACTGGACGGCCCTTTGTCTGAAATGGTGTAGGGCAGGAGTTCCATCACACCGGAGCCGCGCCTACCCCATTGCCGGCAATGGCGAAAAAGCTCCAATACGTCGCGTGACGTCATGTGACGTCGCGAGTTTGACATGCCTGGTGTAGGGTTTCCTGCCTGAGCAGGGGGTTGGACTAGATGACCTCCAAGGTCCCTTCCAACTTTATTATTATTATTATTAGTCTGAAATGGTCTAGGCTTAGAGTTTCCTGCCTGAGCAGAGGGTTGGACTAGATGACCTCCAAGGTCCCTTCCAACTTTATTGCTGTTGTTGTTATTATTATTATTATTATTAGTCTGAAATGGTCTAGGATTTCCTGCCTGAGCAGGGGATTGGACTAGATGACCTCCAAATCCTTCTCAACTTTATTATTGTTGTTGTTATTATTATTATTATTATTATTCTGAAATGGTATAGGGTTTCCTGCCTGAGCAGTGGGTTGGACTAGATGAACTTCAAGGTCCCTTCCAAATCTATTATTATTATCGATCATCGCACAGTCAGCCAGATGTTCAGACTGGATTTGGCATTTTGTCTACCTATATTATTATTATTATTATTAGTCTGAAATGGCATAAGGTTTCCTGTCTGAGTAGGGGGTTGGACTAGATGACCTCCAAGGTCCCTTCCAACTTCTTCTTCTTCTTCTTATTATTATTATTATTATTATTATGTGATCCCAGTTGTGGTCGTAAATCAAGGGCTAACCGTTATACAGGGAGCCCTCCAGGGACGAGCCCAAAATTGACGTCGCTAACTGAAACGTTGGTTCGGTGGAGTTTTGCTCCATTTTAACGAACTTTTCTTTGCCCCGCTTGTTCAGTTGAACCACTGCAGGGGTTTAAGTCCGTAAGACGGTTGACTTTGCTCGCCCAAGTGGGGATCACATCACACACACACACACACACACACACACACACACACACACAGAGGACGCAGCGACCGTCGTAAATACGAGCCCTCTGAATTTTGATCCCGTGACCCACAGGGTGGCAAGTGTGTGAAAAACGAGTCCCGAGTCCCTTTTTTTTTTCCAGGGCCGTGGTGACTTTGAGCGGCCGCTAAATGGACAGTTGTAAGTCGAGGACTTACTTATGTGGCATTTTGCCCCCCCCATCTCTCTGTGCGTAACCAGGATTGTGTGTGTGTGTCTCTCTCTTCCCCCCCCCCCCAGCAATCTGGAAGGATTCCTTGAGGAGTTTGCTGACATCTCCAAAGAGGATCAAATTAAGAAGCTCCACGATCTACTGGGTCCCCACATGTTACGCCGCCTGAAAGCCGACGTCTTCAAGAACATGCCGGCCAAGACGGAGCTGATCGTTCGGGTGGAGCTGAGCCCCATGCAGAAGTACTTGGGGGGGTGTCTTTGGGGGGGGGTCCTCAAGGCTTTTCTGGGGAGAATTCATGATTTGGGGTTTTAAATGGAGGTTCCCCATCAGCCAAGTCAGGCTTTATTTTATTTATTTTTTATTTTATTTTTAAAATTGATAAGCCGCCCCACTCCCGAAGGACTCTGGGTGGCTAAGAATAAAAAACACATAAAACATAACAAAACAACAATAACAAAAACAATCATCCAGGGATAAGGTTTTATAAACCCCAGGCCTGCCGGAAAAGCAAACGTCCTTTAAAAAAAAAATTCGTTTTTTCAAAAGACAGTTTGGACCTGCCTGCTGTTTTTTTATTATTATTATTATTATTATTATTATTATTATTATTATTATTATTATTATTATTATTATTATTCCTTTTAAAACGTTTTGCTTGTCCCAAAAGTCCTTTTCTCTCCCCCCCTCTTTTTTTTGTTTCAAAAGGCAGTTGGGCCTGCCTGTTTTTTTAATTTTAATTTTAATTTTTCCTTTTCACACGTTTCGTTTCTCATCCAAAGAGGCTCCTGAACTTCGAGGCAGGAGAAGCTGCTCAGAGGAGAAGCAAAACGTTTTTGAAGGGGGGGGGGAAAAAAACTCCGAAACGAAACAGGAAACAGGTTGCTTTTAGAAGAAGGAGAAGAAAAGCAAATCCCTTTTTCTTCTTCTTTTTTTTAGGGTTTAGGGGTTCTTTGGAAATAAGGTGGGGAGTGAGTGTGTAAGAGGTGTTGGCAGGTGTTGGTAAAGTTTTGTGTGTGAGGAGCAGGAATTGGTTGAGTTAGAGCAGCAGCGATGGAGAACTTTTGGGGCTTGGCAGGTCAAAAATTCAGAAGAAGACTTTCTTGACTTTACTGGGTCTCTCTCTTTTTTTCTCTTTCTCTTTCCCTCTTTCTCCCTTTCTTTTTCTGTCTTTCTTTCCTTCTTTCTTTCTTTCTTTCTTTCTTTCTTTCTTTCTTTCTTTCTTTCTTTCTTTCTCTCTTTCTCCCTGTCTCCCTCTCTCTCTTTCTCTCTTTCTCTTTCTCTCCCTGTCTTTTTTCCTCTCTCCCTTTCTCTTTCTGTCTTTTTTCTTTCTCTCTTTCTCTTTCTCTCCGTCTTTTTTCTCTCTCCCTTTCTCTTTCTGTCTTTTTTTCTTTCTCTCTTTCTCTTTCTCTCCCTGTCTTTCTCCCTTTCTCTTTCTGTCTTTTTTTCTTTCTCTCTTTCTCCCTCTCTTTCTTTCTCCCTTTCTCTTTCTGTCTTTTTTCTTTCTCTCTTTCTCCCTCTCTTTCTTTCTCCCTTTCTCTCCCTGTCTTTTTTTCTCTCTCCCTTTCTCTTTCTGTCTTTTTTTCTTTCTCTCTTTCTCTTTCTCTCCCTGTCTTTCTCCCTTTCTCTTTCTGTCTTTTTTTCTTTCTCTCTTTCTCCCTCTCTTTCTTTCTCCCTTTCTCTCCCTGTCTTTTTTTCTCTCTCCCTTTCTCTTTCTGTCTTTTTTTCTTTCTCTCTTTCTCTTTCTCTCCCTGTCTTTCTCCCTTTCTCTTTCTGTCTTTTTTTCTTTCTCTCTTTCTCCCTCTCTTTCTTTCTCCCTTTCTCTTTCTGTCTTTTTTCTTTCTCTCTTTCTCCCTCTTTCTTTCTCCCTTTTTCTTTCTGTCTTTTTTTCTTTCTCTCTTTCTCTCTCCCTCTCTTTCTTTCTCCCTTTCTCTTTCTGTCTTTTTTCTTTCTCTCTCTCTCTCTCTTTCTTTCTCCCTTCCTTTCTCTCTCTCTCTCTCTCTCTCTCTCTTTTTTTTTTCTCCATCTCTCTCTCCCTCCTTCCTTCCCCCTCCTCTCCCTTTCTCACACACATACAGTAATGGACAAAATGATGGAAACCTTTTGGGAAAAGTGTACAGTAGCAATGCCACCTTTGGTTAAGTTTCCACCCATTTTTCTTCTAATTTCTTTATAACCGCAGCCTTGTTCACTTAATAATACTATTTTACATCGCTTTCTGGGCAACTAGTCAACTCTTTGCACCATTACTTAAATTTTATTACATTTAACAAGCTCCCTAAATGGATGAACACACAAAAAAAACCCCACCAACTGGATAGCGATCCCATAACACACTGACCAATGTCCTCTCAGCTTCAATACATGACATCAATAACTGGATCCTATTGTGATCTGATTGGCTCATGGCCAAAAGAAGATGACACCTGATTGGCTCTCTAAACGCTCATGCTCACTGGCTACCATCAGAGGAAGGGAAGCTACCTGTGATCAACCTAAGCAAGTTGTGCTTCCTTTTCTGGTTCTTGGGCTATCACTTTTCATAGAATACAGTACAGATAATTGAACAGACTTGGTTGCGTTACGTTCTTGATTAAATTATCTTTCCATTGATATATAATTTTAGGGTACTACTCCCCCCCCAAAAAGGGGGGGGTATTATTAGCCATCAAACCTCAAAAATACATTTTTCCCAAAAGGTTTCCACCATTTCAGCCACTACTGTGTTTGTGCTTTTATGGGTAGATGGCTCATAGCGTCTGTTCTCGTGCTTTTCTCCTTCTTTTCTTATTTTTTGGACTCTAACTCTTCTTTTCCCCCCCCCCAAAAAATCAGGAAATATTATAAATACATCCTGACTCGCAACTTTGAGGCGCTGAACTCGCGCGGCGGCGGGAACCAGGTCTCCTTGCTCAACATCATGATGGACTTGAAGAAATGCTGCAATCACCCCTACCTCTTTCCCGTGGCTGCGATGGTAGGTTGGCCAGCTCAGCGGGTACCAGAGAATTTTTTTTTTTTGGGGGGGGGAAATCAGGGCAGTTTGCTTGGCTTGGCAGAATGCCCCCCCCCCCCGGGGACAGGAATTGTGGCCTTTAGCCTAGGGTTCTGTTTTGCGAATCGCACTACCGGGTGGGCAGCTTCTCAGTGGAGAATGCAAAAGAAACTCATGGATAGGTTTGGAGATTTCCATTTAATCTTCTATGAAGAGAAGAGAATCTTGGTGACTCAGGGTTGGGGTCCTCTCTGAGCTGGGTGGCTTTC
Organism: Crotalus adamanteus; assembly: GCA_039797435.1. Classification (NCBI taxonomy): domain Eukaryota; kingdom Metazoa; phylum Chordata; class Lepidosauria; order Squamata; family Viperidae; genus Crotalus; species Crotalus adamanteus. The sequence goes on along the minus strand of CM077936.1, from coordinate 143,085,773 downwards.
TTGCAGACGTCTCGTGACCCAACTAGGGAACGCCATCAGTGCTAGAAGGGAGGAGGGATTTATTGAGTGGAAAAAGGAGGAGGGAGAAGAAGGAGGAGGAGGAGGAGGAAGAGGAGTCAGAGAAGGGAAGGAGGAAGAGGAGGAGAAGGAGGAGTGGCAAGGAGGAGGACGGGGGAGTGGTCCCTGGTGCTCTCTGAGCGGGCTGGTTTCCTTGCAGATGTCTCATGACCCAACTAGGGAACATCATCAGTGCTAGGAGGAGAAGGAGGAGGAGGACTGTGGGGTCCCTGGTGCTCTCTGAGCTAGGTGGCTTCCTTGCAGACATTTCATGACCCAACTAGGGAACGTCATCAGTGCTAGAAGGGAGGGGAGTCTCAAGAGGAGGAGGACTGTGGGGTCCTTGGTGGTCTTCTTGCAGATGTTTCATGACCCAACTAGGTAACATCATCAGTGTTGGAAGGGACTGGAGTTTGTGGAGAGGAGGAGGAGGAGGAGGAGGAGGAGGACTGTGGGGCCCTTGGTGCTCTCTGAGCTGGGTGGCTTTCTTGCAGACGTTTCATGACCCAACTAGGGAACATCATCAATGCTAGAAGGGAGGAGGAGGAGGAGGAGGAGGAAGAGGAGAAGGAAGGGAAGGATTGTGGGATGGGTTGCTTTCTTGCAGACGTTTCATAACCGCCAAGCTCAGAGAGCACCAAGGACCTCACAGTCCTCATCCTCCTCCTCCTCTCCACAAACTCCAGTCCCTTCCAACAGTGATGATGTTCCCTAGTTGGGTCATGAAACGTCTGCAAGGAAGCCACCTAGCTCGCACCAAGGATCCCCCAGTCCTTCTCCTCCTCAGCCCCCCCCCCTTCTAGCACTGATGACGTTCCCTAGTTGGGTCATGAAATGCCTGCAAGAAAACCACCAAGCTCAGAGCATCAAGGAGGCCACAGTTCTCCTCCTCCTCCTCCTCATCATCATCATCCTCATCCTCCTCCTCATCATCATCATCATCCCTGCAATCTTTTCTAGCACTGATGATGTTCCCTAGTTTGGTCATGAAACGTCTGCAAGAAAACCACCCAGCTCAGAGAGCACCAAGGACCCCACAGTCCTCCTCCTCCTCCCTCTCCTTCTTCCCTCCTCTCCTCCTCCTCCTCTTCCTCTTTCCACTCCACAACCCCCACTCCTTTCCAGCACTGATGAGGTTCCCTAGTCGGGTGGCAAAATGCCCGCTCAGAAAGCACCAAGGACTCCCCGCTTAATCTCGGGAGACGACACCGAAAGCGGAAACCCGGAACCCGTCGTCCGGTGTTATTCTCCACCCGATGACGAGTGACCGCTGTCTTTTTGTCCTGGCAGGAATCTCCCAAGCTGCCCAGCGGCGCCTACGAAGGGGGGGCCCTCATCAAGGCCTCTGGGAAACTCATGCTCCTGCAGAAGATGCTGAGGAAGCTGAAGGAGCAGGGACACCGAGTGCTGATCTTCTCCCAGGTAAAAACGGGCTCAGGTACGCATGGCCTAGAACGGGGGTTGGGATCGGTGAGCTTTTGGCGGTGTGTGTGTGGGGGGGGGGGTGACAGCCTTTGCCAGAAAAAAATCACCCCACACTCACTGACCCAGTAGAAGGCTGAGGCCTGAGAAAGAGGGCAGAGAAGAGCAGCGAAAACGATCAGGGGGTCTGGAGGGCAAATTTGTCCGGGGAATGGCTAAGCTTGGGGTCTCCAGACTTGGCAATTTGAAGACTCGTGGACTTCAACTCCCAGAATTCCTCAGCCAGCGTGAGGGAACTAGGGCCCTTTGATGACTTGTGGACTTCAACTCCCAGAATTCCTCAGCCAGCGTGAGGGAACTAGGACCCCTTGATGACTTGTGGACTTCAACTCCCAGAATTCCTCAGCCAGCGTGAGGGAACTAGGACCCCTTGATGACTTGTGGACTTCAACTCCCAGAATTCCTCAGCCAGCGTGAGGGAACTAGGGCCCTTTTATGACTTGTGGACTTCAACTCCCAGAATTCCTCAGCCAGCGTGAGGGAACTAGGGCCCTTTGATGACTTGTGGACTTCAACTCCCAGAATTCCTCAGCCAGCGTGAGGGAACTAGGACCCCTTGATGACTTGTGGACTTCAACTCCCAGAATTCCTCAGCCAGCCAGCCAGAACGGCTGTGATAGGGAAGAGGGCCTCCGTTTCCACTCCATAGGACCTGAACAATAGGGTGGGAACAATAGGGAACAATAGGGAGGAGGAGGAAGAAGAAGATTGTGGGGTCCTTGGTGCTCTCTGAGCTGGGTGGTTTCCTTGTAGACGTTTCATGACCCAACTAGGGAACGCCATCAGTGCTGGAAGGGAGAGGGATTTGCTTTCTGTTTATATACCAGTGGCTTGCTCTGTCTGTGTTGATGTTAGTGGTGGGAGTTCCTCAGGAAACCCCCCAAGACCACTCCTAACAGTACTGACAAGGCACTATTACAAACAGTGTGCAAATCCTACTTCCTCCTAGCACTGATGAGGTTACCTGGTTGGGTCACGAAACATTTGCAAGAAAACTACCAGGCTCAGAGAGTACCAAGGACCCCTCAGTCCTCCTCCTTTCCTTTCCTTCCCTCCTCCTCCTCTTCCTCCTTCTTCTTCCTCCTCTTCCTCCTCCTCCTCCTCCTCCTCTTGTTCTTCCTCCTCCTCCTCCTTCTTCTTCTCCTCCTGTTCTTGTTCTTCTTCTTCTTCCTCCTCCTCCTCCTCCTCTTCTCTTCCTCCTCCTCCCCTCCTCCTCCTCCAACCCTACTTCCTCCTAGCACTGATGACGTTACCTAGTTGGGTCACGAAACGTCTGCAAGAAAACCACCAAGCACCAAGAACTAAGATTGCCTCTTAAAGGTGCCGGGGGAGGGGGGGTCTCAGCCCCCTCTGTAAGTCTGCTTAGTTTCTTTTCTATTGCGACTCTCTCTTTTTTACTCCCCCCAATCCTACTTCTCCTAGCACTGGTGACGTTACCTAGTTGGGTCACGAAACGTCTACCCAGGTCAGAGAGTCCCGAGGACCCCCATAGTCCTTCCTTCCTTCCTTCCTTCCTTCCTTCCTTCCTTCCTTCCTTCCTTCCTTCCTTCTCCATCACTGGAAGTTTTAAAGAAGAGACTGGACAGCCATTTGTCTGAAATGGGATAGGGTTTCCTTCCTGAGCAGAAGGTTGGAGTAGATGACCTCCAAGGTCCCTTCCATCAGTTATTCTGTTTTTTTTCCTTCCTTCCTTCCTTCCTTCCTTCCTTCCTTCCTTCCTTCCTTCCTTCCTTCCTTCCTTCCTTCCTTCCTTCCTTCCTTCATGACGTTCCCTAGTTGGGTCATGAAATGTCTGCAAGAAAACCACCCAGCTCAGAGCGCACCCAGTACTCCACAGTCCTCCTCCTCTTCCTCCTCCTCCTCTCTCTTTTTTTTCCTCTCCCCCCCTCCCGGATTTTACACCATCTGCTGAGTATTTTCCAGGTAGACTCATTAATCCGACCGGTTGACAAGTTTCGCCTTTTTGCTTTCCGAAGGGCAGCATCGGTCGAGGCGATGAACTTGTCTGGGAATGAGGTTGTCAGGAAGAGCGCGGTGGCACGCTGTCAGGTTCATTATATCCGGAAACTACGACTCTTTGTAACCGTCAAATGCTCTCAGCTCGACGAAGGGAGCTTCCCTCCTGAGTCGCCTTATTAAAGGGAGAGCGACAGGGACCGTAAATAACGTGAGGGCAGTTTGTTCTTTCTCCCGCTCTGTCCGTTGGGAGCTGCCCCCCCAAAAAGTCTCAGCCTTTTGCGATTGGTCAGAAATAACCCTTCGGGTCTAGCCAGGATGATTCTGAATTGCTCTCAAGCATATTCTTCTTCTTCTTCATCATCATCATCATCATTCTTTTTTTTTGTTGTTGCCATTTTTATTTTATCCGGAAGATTGAAAGTGCAAAACCCAAAAGAAAAAAAAAGAAAGTTGTTGTTGTTGTTGTTATTATTATTATTATTATTATTATTATATTATTATTATTATTATTAACAACAACAAAGTTGGAAGGGACCTTGGAGGTCATCTGGTCCAACCCCTTCCTCAGGCAGGAAACCCTATATACCATTTCAGACAAATGGCCGTCCAGTCTCTTCTTAAAAACTTCCAGTGTTGGAGCATTCACCGCTTCTGGAGGCAGGTAGTTCCCCTGGTTAATTGTTCTAACTGTCAGGAAGTTTCTCCTTAGTTCTAGGTTGCTTCTCTCCTTGATTACTTTCCACCCGTTGCTTCTTGTCCTGCCTTCAGGCGCTTTGGAGAATAGCTTGACTCCCTCTTCTTTGGGGCAGCCCCTGAGATACTGGAATACTCCTATCATGTCCCCCCTCGTCCTTCTCTTCCTTAAACTGGACATCCCCAATTCCAGCAGCAGTTCCTCATATGATTTAGCCTCCAGTCCCCTAATCATCTTTGTTGCTCTTCTCTGTACTCTTTTTAGAGTCTCAGCATCTTTTTTACATCGCGGTGACCAAAACTGCATGCTGTATTCCAAGTGTGGCCTTACCAAGGCATTGTAAAGTAGTATTAATACTTCACCTGATCTTGATTCTATCCCTCTGTTCATGCAGCCCAGCAGTGTGTTGGCTTTTTTGGCAGCTGCCGCACACGGCTGGCTCATATTTGAGTGATGGTCCACTAGGACTCCAAGATCCCTCTCGCAGTTACTACTATTGAGCTCCATGCTCCATTCCAATTAATCTTGGGTTTTTCCCGCCCGGCCAATCGGCTCTCGGGCTGGGGAAGTGGGTGCCGATTCCGGCTTCTTTGCATGCTTAAAGAATGATAGAAGATGGATTATTGGTTATAATGCCTTGGTAGGTTTTTGGTCGCCACGATATAAAAAAAAGATGTTGACAGTTTAGAAAGAGTGCAGAGAAGAGCAACTAAGAGGATTAAAAGCCTGGAGACTGAAACGTGAAGGACAGCTGCAGGAAGCAGGGGTGTCTAATATAACAAAGAGAAGGATTAGGGGTAACATGATAGCAGTCTTCCAATAGCTGAGGGGATGCACCCCCAAAAGAGGAGGTCCACCTATTCTCCAAAGCACCCGAAGGCAGGACAAGAAGCAACGGATGGAAACTGATCAAGGAGAGAAGCAACCTAGAACTAAGGAGAAACTTCCTAACGGCGAGAACAATTAACCAGTGGAACAGCTTGCCACCAGAAGTTGTGGGTGTTCCAACACTGGAAGTTTTCAAGAAGAGATAGAGCAAGCATTTCTCTGAAATGTAGGGGGTCTCCTGCTCAAGCAAGGGGTTGGACTAGATGACCTCCCAAGGTCCAACACCGTTATTCTGTTAGTGGAAACACTTGCCTCCAGAAGCTGTGGGTGCTCCATCACTGGAAGTTTTTAAGGAGAAATTGGACAACCATTTGTTTGAAATGGGGTAGGTTCTCCTGCTTGAGCAGGGGGTTGGACTAGAAGACGTCCAAGGTCCCTTCCAACGTTGTTATTCTATCCTTGCATGTTTTCTGGAAAACCTGCTGCCTCTTTTATGGTGTCACGGCCAGGGAATTAAAAAAAAGCTTTTGAAAGAGGAAACACGGGTAGTCCTCGTCTTACGAGCCCGATTGGGACCAGGATGTCTGTTACTAAGCGAGACAGCTGTTAAATAGTCACCCAATTTAACGGTATTTTTTTGCCATTGTTGCTAAGTGAATCATGTTATTGTTAAGTGAATCCCACGGCTGTTACGCGAGTCCAGCTTCTCACACTGAGTTTGCTGGTCAGAAGCTGGTTGGGACGGTTGCAAATGGGGATCACGTGAGCCAGGATGACGAAAAAAGCCTCTGAATTTTGATTACATGACCACGGGGGGGGGGCTGCCCGCGTCGGTTGCAAGTGTGAAAAATGGTCATAAATAAGTCACTTTTTTCTCCCCAGCTCTGATGTAAATTTGAACGGTCAGCAAATGAGCTATTTTTGTAAACGGAGGACTAACTGTACTTTAATTTTTCTCCAGACGTTGAGCTTCCTGAGACGCAACGGGGGTCGCGTTCTCACGACTGGGGGTGTGTGTTTCGACATGCCTTCTTCCCCCTTTCTGACTGAGTCTCGCTGACCGTGTGTGTGTGTGTGTGTGTGTGTGTGTGTGTGTGTGTCTTTTCCAGATGACCAAAATGCTGGACCTGCTTGAGGATTTCCTGGACTACGAGGGCTACAAGTACGAACGGATAGACGGCGGCATTACCGGAGCCTTGCGCCAAGAAGCCATCGATCGGTTTAACGGTGAGTGCGGAGGCCGCTCGAGGTAACCATGCGGCGTCAGGACGATGGGCTTTCTCGTTTGAGCGTCCCGTGACTTAGTTTGCTGCAGCAAGCAAGATGTCAACGCTGCTGACATCGGACGTTTCTGCGTTTGACAACAGAGGGAAACGTAGCTGTCTTTTACCTTTTGCTTGTAGAGCAGTGGTTCTCAACCTTTTTAATGCCGCGACCCCCAACCGGTCGTAAGTCGAGGACTACTCAACCGGTCGTAAGTGGAGGACTACTCAACTGGTGCAGCACCGTTTGCAGACTGGGACTTTTGGCAGGCTCAGCAGGGCAGAGACAGCCTGGACAATTCCTATTGGCTTTTGAAAGCCAATAGAATTAGACTCTATTCAAGAGAGTCTATTCTATTGGCTTTCAAAATCCAACAGAATAAAAGGGAGTAGCACAGCTAAGGAAAAGGGGGGAAAAAATGGCGGACTGCGTTGTTTGAAATGGTCGTTCGACCCCAAATGGGATCCCGACCCACAGGTTGAGAACCACTGTTGTAGAGTTAGAGCAGGGGTGTCAAACTCAATTTCATTGAGGGCCGCATCAGCATTGCGGTTGCCCTCGGGGTGTGTGTGTGGCCAGGGTGGGTGCGGCCTACTGCGTGGTCGTGGATGGAGTGGGTGTGGCCTACTGGGTGGCCGTGGCCAGCTCTACATCGTTCACATCAAGAGTGCCTGTGGGGACCTGGGCAGGAGTGGGACAGATCTGAGGGTCTCAGGCAGAAGGGGGTGGGACCGGGGTAAGCGCCAAGGCAGGGTCCATTTCTTCATTCCTCACAAAGGGTGACCCCTCCCCAGCATGCACCCAGGAGGTGGTGCCGACGCGGTAGGGGCTGATTCCTCGCTATTTCCAGACGGCCTTGTGGAGCTAATGCATTTCAACATAGATGGCCACCACAAAATTGTACACTGGCTCCTGGCCGGCCTGGGCCAGGGCCAAGGCAGCGGGGGGCCGTTCCCTCACTGTTTCCAGGATGGTTTCACGGGCCACATGAAACCACTTTGCAGGCCGCATCCGCCCCCCGGGCCTTGTGTTTGACATGTCTGAGTTAGATGATGCTGGGAGGGGGGGATGTGAACGAGAGTCCAGCTAGACATAGCAACACTAAACCTAGTGTGAGAATCAAGGTTATTGTAACCAGAGCTGATAAGGAATTGGTAGGCTGGAGAACTGGAGAGAAAGCCTGCGCTTCAAGCTAATTGGGGAATGTGATTTACGACTGTTAATTGGAGGAGGGAATTAATTGGAGGAGGGAATTAATTGGAGGAGGGAATTGTGCTTTGATACTATGTGCTCAGGGGAGGGGAATCCAGTTTTTGGCTCTGATTATGCAGTGCCGATATTATGCTACTCAAAATAAAGATTCTTTAAGGTAAACAATGCCTCCAAGTTCTTTGGAAGAGCTTCATCTGTTGGAACCATGACACAACAAGCCGTTGCCAGCCAGAATTTTCCAGCAGCGTTCCGAATATTGTCCCGAAGCTGCTTTTTTTCCCAGGAGGCAACTGGACTTCCTTGTTGCGCATCGTCATACGCCACCCAGTATCAAGGACGCAGCTGCAGAGGTGGTCAACAGTATTAAGTATCTGGGGGTGCAGATAACCTAACAATCTGACTTGGTCTCTCCACCCGTCATCCTTAGTGAGGCGTGCAAATCGGTGTCTGCATTTCTTGCATCGGATGAGGAGAGCACGTTTTTCTCTTTCTGTCCTGGCCACTTTTTAACAGAGCCACAATTGACAGTGTTTTAACAAACCGCATCACTGTCTGGTTTGGTGGGATGAGTCTGTTGCCTGCATCTCAGACCGAAGCCCAGATGGTTCCTGCAGTCCACGATGTTTTATGGAAATCTGTTCACACTCCGGCACACACCTTCGAAGGGTGTCCATCCCAAAGTGCAGAGCTAAATGTCTGTGGAGATTCTCCGTCCTCCAGGTCTTGGATGTGCTTTTTCATGCCGAATGTTGAATATTTCACCTTTTGTTTCTTTTTTATTTTTCCTCCTCTCCCTTACTCACCAAACCATTCCTTTTTTCCAGCTCCCGGAGCCCAGCAGTTCTGCTTCCTGCTCTCAACGCGAGCGGGCGGCCTGGGCATCAATTTGGCCACGGCGGACACCGTGATCATTTTCGATTCCGACTGGAATCCCCACAACGATATCCAGGCAAGTCTCCCTCTCGGTTAACGAAGAGCCCGCCAGCCTTGGGAGATCCGCTCAAAGCTTTTTCCCTCTGGGTTCTTCACTCTCTCGTCCCAACCCACCGAACAGGGCTGATGTGGGGAAAAAAAAAAAAAGAGGAGATGGAAGGAAGCGTAGGTTATGTCCGCCGCCTTGAGTTCTTTACAAACAACGAGAAAGGCAAGTATAAAATAAATCAAATGAAATTATTTTGAATCGCCTTCCTCCCTCGTTCTCCCCCCCCCCTTTTTTTAGGCCTTCAGCAGAGCTCACCGTATCGGCCAGGCGAACAAAGTCATGATCTACCGCTTTGTCACCCGGGCCTCGGTGGAGGAACGGATCACCCAGGTGGCCAAGCGCAAGATGATGCTGACTCACCTGGTCGTCCGTCCCGGGCTGGGCTCCAAGTCGGGGAGCATGTCCAAACAGGAGCTGGACGACATCCTCAAATTTGGCACGGAGGAGCTCTTCAAGGACGAGAACGAGGGTGAGGGGACTACGAGGGGGTTACTATGAAACGGGGAGAGCCCCCCGGGAGATTTAATGGCAGTAATCGAACCTCGTTGGCCTTTCGGAAACCCTTGAGAGCGTAAATTGGTCTGGAAGAGCTTTGAAGACCGACAGTGCTTGACTTACCAGCGTCCGGAGCTACAACGGCGTTGAGAACAGTGGCTTGTGAGCAGTTTTTTGCCCTGGCGGCGTTCCCCGGAGTCACGTGGTCAAAATTTGAATGCTTGGCAACTGGCATGTACATATGACGGTTGCAGCGTCCTGGTGGGGGTGTCACCTGATCCCCTTTTGTGACCTTCTGACAAGCAAAGTCAACGGGAGGAGCTGGTTGTGTTATTCCAGGGGTCTTCCAACTTGGCCCTTTGATGACTTGTGGACTTCAACTCCCAGAATTCCTCAGCCAGGCACGCGTGAAGTTGAAGCCCACAAGTCATCAAAGGGCCAAGTTGGAAGACCCCCGGCTTGTGTGTATATAATGTACGTTCTTATTTCTGGTTTTTACTTGTGTGTAGTGTGCACTGTGGACAGCACTTAATTTCGTTGTGAGTTACGCAGTGACAATAAAGATAGTGTATTCTATTCCATTCTATTCTATTCTATTCTTATTTCTCTTGTATTCTTATTTCTCTTCTTTTCTCTTCTATTCTTATTTCTATTCTATTCTGTTCTTATTTCTCTTCTCTTTTTATTTTTATTCTCTTCTTATTTCTATTCTATTCTTATTTCTCTTTTCTCTTCTTATTTCTCTTCTTATTTCTATTCTCTTCCTATTTTTATTCTCTTCTTATTTCTATTCTATTCTATTCTTATTTCTATTCTGTTCTGTTCTTATTTCTCTTCTCTTATTTTTATTCTCTTATTTCTATTCTATTCTTATTTCTCTTTTCTCTTCTTATTTCTCTTTTCTTATTTTTATTCTCTTCTTATTTCTATTCTATTCTGTTCTTATTTCTCTTCTCTTATTTTTATTCTCTTATTTCTATTCTATTCTATTATTTCTCTTTTCTCTTATTTCTATTCTTATTTCTCTTCTCTTCTTATTTTTACTCTCTTCTTATTTCTATTCTATTCTCTTCTTATTTGTATTCTCTTCTATTATTTCTCTCTTCTATTCTTATTTCTCTTCTCTTCTTATTTTTATTCTCTTCTTATTTCTATTCTATTCTATTCTTATTTCTATTCTATTCTGTTTTTATTTCTTTTTCTACTTCTAGTCATAAATCACTTTTTTTCAATGCCGTCGTAACTTTGAACGGTCACTAAATGAACTGTTGTAAGTTGTGGACTAGCTGGACCTATAACCATTCTGGGCTGATTCAGCGGGGAAATCCAGTCCTCATCATCCCAGTGTTGTTGGTGAGAAAACGGCATCAAATCAGCCACGATATTTTATTCCAGGCGAGAACAAAGAGGAGGACAGCAGCGTGATTCACTACGATAACGAAGCCATCGCCCGGCTCCTAGACCGTAACCAGGACGCCACCGACGACGCTGACGTCCAGAACATGAACGAATACCTCAGCTCCTTCAAGGTGGCGCAGTACGTGGTTCGGGAAGAGGATAAGGTCAGTTGTGACGTTGTGGCTGTTCGGCTCTAGGGCCGCCAGCTGGCACAAAGGGGGCCCTGCCCGTAGCTCACTCTGTTTCCCAATCTGAGCGGCTGTAAGATGGGTGGACTTCAACTCCCAGAATTCCCTTGCCAGCTGCAGCTGCCAAAAAGGCCAACACAGTGCTAGGTTGCATTAGCAGAGGGATAGAATCAAGATCACGTGGTGTTAATACCACTTTACAAGGCCTTGGTAAGGCCACCCTTGGAATACGGCATCCAGTTTTGGTCCCCGCGATGTACAAAAGATGCTGAGACTCTGGAAAGAGTGCAGAGAAGAGCAACAAAGATGATCAGGGGACTGGAGGCTAAAACATACAAGGAACGGTTGCTGGAATTGAGTAGGTCTACTCTAAGGAAGAGAAGGACGAGGGGGGACATGATAGCAGGGTTCCAATATCTCAGGGGCTGCCCCAAAGAAGAGGGAGTCAAGCTACTCTCCAAGGCGCCTGAAGGCAGGACAAGAAACAACGGATGGAGACTCATCAAGGAGAGAAGCAACCTAGAACTAAGGAGAAACTTCCTGACAGTGAGAACAATTAACCAGTGGAACTACCTGCCTCCAGAAGTGGTAAATGCTCCGACACTGGAAGCTTTTAAGAAGAGACTGGACAGCCATTTCTCCAAAATAGTCTAGGGTTTCCTGCCTGAGCAGGGGGCTGGACTAGATGACCTCCAAGATCCCTTCCAACTCTATTATTATTATTATTATTATTATTATTATTATTATTATTATTATTATTATTATTATTATTATTATTATTATTATGAGTAGGACAAGAACATAGAACCATCAGAGTTGGAAGGAACCTCGGAGGTCTTCTAGTCCAACCCCCTGCCCAAGAAGACCCTATCCCATTTCAGACAAATGGCTGTCCAGTCTCTTCTTAAAAACCTCCAGTGTTGGCACACCCACAACTTCTGATGGCAGGCAGTTCCACTGGTTAATTGTCCTCACTGTCAGGAAGTTTCTCCTCAGTTCTAGGTTGCTTCTCTCCTTGATTAGTTTACACCCGTTGCTTCTTCTTCTCATTTTACACTTGTTGCATTTTGACAATAAAGGTTGATTTGATTTGATTTGATTTGATTTGATTTGATTCTTGTCCTGCCTTCAGGTGCTTTGGAAAATCAGTTGACCCCCCCCCCCTCTTCTTTGGGGTAACCCCTCAAATACTGGAACAGATGTGGCTGGACTATCTTTACTGCATTTTTTTGTAACTTTCTTAATGCCTAAGTAACTTTCTTAATAGACGATGGGAATGCGGTAGACATAATATAACTTGACTTCAGCAAAGTGAGAAAAAAAAAAAAAGCTGGCTGGGGAATTCTGGGGAGTGGAAGTCCACCCATCTTAAGGTGGCCCAGGCTGCGAAATGTTGTTCTCTGTGATTAATATTTATATGTATTTATATGTAAGGGTGTAGATATGTACCGTACTTTCCGGTGTATAAGACGACTTTTGCAAGCTTTAAACTCAGCGCCGAAGTCGGGGGTCGTCTTATACGCCAGAAATTACAGTAGTTTCCGGTGTATAAGACGGCTTTCTAGGCATGCGACTCGGCGCCGAAGACGGGGGTCGTCTTATACGCCGGGTCGCCTTATATGCTGGAGTATACGGTACATAGGTTGTGTATAGCATGTTTATATGTGTGTTAGATGTGTGTACAAATTGGGAGCAAGCCACAGAATGTCATTTTTAATGTGTGCCAGTGTGCCCACAGTAAAAAATAAAGGTTATCTTTTCTTTTATCTTTTATCTTTTCTTTTATCTTATCTTACCTTATCTTATCATATCTTATCTTGCCTTGCCTTGCTTTATTTTCTTATTATATTATATTACCTTACCTTACCCTATCCTGTCCTGTCCTATCCTATCCTATCCTTCTCTTTTCTTTTCTTCTCTTTTCTTCTCTTCTCTTCTCTTCCCTTTTCTCTTTCTTTCCCTTCCCTTCCGATCTCATCTCATCTCACGTTACCTGTTCCAATCAATCTCTCTCTCCCTCTCTCCCTTTCCCTCCCTCCCTCTCTCTCTCTCCCTCCCTCCCTCTTTCTCTCTCTCTCTCATAGATTGAAGAGATTGAACGGGAGATAATTAAGCAGGAAGAAAACGTGGACCCCGATTACTGGGAGAAGCTGCTGAGGCACCATTACGAGCAACAGCAGGAGGACCTGGCTCGCAACCTGGGCAAAGGGAAGCGGGTGCGAAAGCAGGTGAACTACAACGACGCTGCCCAGGAGGACCAAGGTCAGTGCTTCAGAAATTAAAACAACGGCACCTTCTGCTTTCCGCTTTCTTCTTTATCTTTTACTTTAAGGATAGGAATCCCGTTCCAATATTCCTTTGCTTCGTCCCACATCCACCCTAAACCCTAGTTTATACTTAAAAATTTCCAAGATTTTGAGCCATCCCCAAATCCCCGTTTTGTGTCGCTTTGCAAACTGGAACTTTTCGTTTTTCCCCCCCCCCCCCAGACAATCAGTCTGAATACTCGGTCGGCTCCGAAGAGGAGGATGAAGACTTTGACGAGAGGCCAGAAGGTGAGGGATGCTTAGCGCATAATAATAATAATAATAATAATCCCAAAACAACTGGAGCACCACTTGAACACCACTGGCATTGACAAATTCGCTATTAGTCAATTGCAAAAGGCGGCCTTACTAGGAACTGCTTCCATCCTGTGACGATATCTGTAATACCATCAAACATCCACATCTGCCTATCCCAGGTCCTGGGTAAGGACTCGATAGGTAGACAAAATGCCAAATCCGGTCTGAACATGTGGCTGACTGTGCGATGATCCATAATAATAATAATAATAATAATATAATAGAAATATTGCTTCTGCCTATCCCAGGTCCTGGGTAAGGACTCGATAGGTAGACAAAATGCTAAATCCAGTCTGAACATCTGGCTGACTGTGCGATGAACCATAATAATAATAATAATAATAATAATAACAACAACACCCCAGACTTAACAATTGTCGATAAGAAAGACAAAAAAGTCTGGATAGTGGACGTGGCAGTGCCTGGAGATAGCAGAATAGACGAGAAGTTGGAAGGGACCTTGGAGGTCATCTAGTCCAGGGCTTTTCAACCTTTTCACCCACTGTACCACTTTTAGAATATGGCAACATCCGAGGACCACCAGTCGTCTAGCAAGGGGTCCAAAACTTGATGACCAAAAAAAAAAAAAGGAAAGGAAAAAAGTGATAAAGTACAGGTAGTCCTCGACTTACAACGGTTCTCTTAGTGACTGTTAAAAGTTACAATGGCCCTGAAAAAAGTGCCCCCCCCCAAGCCACAGCCGAGCAAGACAGCTGCCTGCCCGCCCGGCCGCGCTCTTCCTCCTGTCCAAGATTTTCATTGTTGGGAGCATTTCTGTTGAGGATTGGCAGCGAGGGTGGGGTGCAGGGGTGTTTGGTGTTTATTCCTCCCCCCCCCGTCTGCTGGGTGGTTGCAGCAGGTTTTGGTCCCTTCCCATGACCCTGGGACACTGTGACCATCATAAATATGAATCGGTTGCCAAGCCTCTGAATGTAAATCACAAGACCCTGGAGAGGCTGCAACGTTCCAGCTGATCGGCTCAGCAGAAGCACCAGGATCAGTTATGCTTTCTAACTGAATGGTGCTTCTTCTGGGCTCAGCAGAAGCACCAGGATCAATGCTGCTTTCCAGCTGATTTGTGCTTCTTAAGGGCTCAGCAGAAGCACCAGGATCAGCGCTGAGCTCCAGCTGGAGCCTGGTGCTGATCTTGGCGTTTCTGCTGAGCCCCGACAGCCGTGCAGCTCCAGCCGTCTCTCGCTCAGGCTTGTGCGGTGCTGCCACCGGTTCAGCTCATTCCCTCGCTACCCCCTTTTCTAGGATGGTCCCGTACCACCTTCCAGTTGCCAATGTACCACAGGGGGTACCCGTACCACTGGTTGAAAAGCCCTGGCTTGGGGGGGGTCTTCGTCCTGTCGGTCCGAAAGGATCGGGGGGTCTTTCAGAGTCTCCTCACTGAATCCAAAATACCCCCTTCCATTTTTACGGCCCTCGGTGGTCCACGCAGAACGAAATCTCCTGGGCCAACCAAACCGGACATCTCGGTGCTCTGCTCTGGCAGTGCTTGCAAACTTGGTTTCGCGGCCGTGGATTTGTCAACGGGCGTGCGGGACTGAAAAAACACCGCCAGGGTTGAGTTCGAATGTGCTTCACAAATGTGGCACAATTGTGCTCTTCCGGCAGAAGTTGTTCTCTGTAGTCTTTAACGCTCCCTGAGCTTGGTGGCCGACGTTTCGTGACCCAACTGGGTAAGCTCCTCAGCGCCAGCGGGGAGTGGGGGTTTGCGGAGGGGAGGAGAAGGAGGAAGAGGAGGAGAGGAGAGGAGGAGAGGGGAGGAGGAGGAGGTGGTGGACAACTGCTGTGGGGTCTTTGGTGCTCTCTGAGCTTGGCCGTTTTCCAGCAGACGTTTCATGACCCAGCTAGGTAACATCATTGGTGCTAGAAGGGAGGAGGAGGAGGAGGAGGAATAATAATAATAAGACTGTGGGGTCCTTGGTGCTCTCTGAGCTTGGTGGGTTTCCAGCAGACGTTCTGTGGCCCAACTAGGCGATCTCATCAGTGCTAGAAGGGAGTAGAGCGTGCGGAGGGGAGGAAGAAGAGGAGAACGGTGGGATTCCTGGTGCTGTCTGAACAGGCCTTTCATGATCCATCTCGGTAACATCATTAGTTCTAGAAAGGAGGAGGAGGAGGACTGTGGGGTCCTTGGTGCTCTCTGAGCTGGGTGGTTTTCTTGCAGACGTCTCACGACCCAACTAGGCAGTGTCATCAGTGCTACAAGGGAGTATGGAAGGAGGAGGAGGAGGAGGAGGACTGTGGGGTCCTTGGTGCTCTCTGAGCTGGCTGGTTTTCTTGCAGACGTCTCACGACCCAACTAGGAAACATCGTCAGTGCAAGCAGTCCTCCCAGTGATTGAAATGTTTGCTTGTCTCTCCCCGCTGCTAATCAAGGTCGCCGCCAGTCCAGGAGGCAGCTTCGGAATGAGAAGGACAAACCTCTCCCCCCGCTTCTGGCCCGGGTCGGTGGGAACATCGAGGTGAGATTCGAGCTCTGTGGGGATGCAGTGGGAATGGTGGGGGGGGGAGAGGGAGGGAGAGAGAGAGAGAGAGGGAGAGAGTAGGAAAGGGAGATAGAAAGAATAAGAAAGGGGGGGAGAGAGAGAAAGAAAGGGAGAAAGAGAGGGAGAGTGAGAGGGAGAGAGAGAAAGAGACAGGGAGAGAGAAAGAGGGAGAGAGGGACACTGCCAGTGACGGTAAAAATGGTCTAGTTGCCAAGAACCCAAGCTCAGGGGTGTGTGTGTGTGTGTGTGTGTGTGTGTGTGTGTGTGTGTGTGTGTGTGTGTGTGTCCCTCCCACCATCTCTTTCTCTCCGTCTTCCTCCCTCTTTCCCTCCCTCTCCCTCCCTCCCCACTCTCATCCTTCTCTCCGTTTTCTTCCCTCTTTCTCTCCCTCTTTCTCCCTCCCTCCCTCTCCCTCTCTTCCCCTCCCTCCCCCTCCCTCTCCCTCCCTCCTTCCCTGTACCTCTCTCCCTCTCTCCCTCCTTCTTCTCCCTCCTCTCTCTCCCTCTCTCCCTCCCTCCCTGTCCCTCTCTCTCTCCCTCTTTCTCTCCCTCCTTCTTCTCCTCTCTCTCCCTCCCTCTCTCCCTCCTTCTTCTCCCTCCTCTCTCTCCCTCTCCTCCCTGTCCCTCTCTCTCCCTCTCTCTCTCCCTCCTTCTTTTCCTCTCCCTTCCTCTCCCTCCCATCCTCCCTCCCTCCCTGTCTCTCTCTCTCCCTCTCTCCCTCCTTCTTCTCCCTCCTCTCTCCCCCTCCCTCCCTCCCTGTCCCTCTCTCTCTCCCTCTTTCTCTCCCTCCTTCTCCTCTCTCCCTTCCTCTCTCTCCCTCCCCCTCCCTCTCCCTCTCCCTCCCTCCTTCCCTGTACCTCTCTCCCTCTCTCCCTCCTTCTCCCTCCTCTCTCTCCCTCCCTCCCTGTCCCTCTCTCTCCCTCCCTCTCTCTCCCTCCTTCTTCTCCCTCCTCTCTCTCCCTCTCCTCCCTCCCTGTCCCTCTCTCTCCCTCTCTCTCTCCCTCCTTCTTTTCCTCTCTCCCTTCCTCTCCCTCCCATCCTCCCTCCCTCCCTGTCTCTCTCTCCCTCCTTTTTCTCCCTCCTCTCTCTCCCCCTCCCTCCCTGTCCCTCTCTCTCTCCCTCTTTCTCTCCCTCCTTCTTCTCCTTTCTCCCTTCCTCTCTCTCCCTCCCCCTCCCTCTCCCTCCCTCCTTCCCTGTACCTCTCTCCCTCCTTCTTCTCCCTCCTCTCTCTCTCCCTCCCTGTCCCTCTCTCTCTCCCTTTCTCTCCCTCCTTCTTCTCCTCTCTCCCTTCCTCTCTCTCCCTCCCTCTCTCTCCCTCCTTCTTTTCCCTCCTCTCTCTCCCTCTCTCCCTCCCTCCCTGTCCCTCTCTCTCTCCCTCTTTCTCTCCCTCCTTCTTCTCCTCTCTCCCTTCCTCTCTCCCTCCCTCTCTCTCTCCCTCCTTCTCCCTCCTCTCTCTCCCTCTCCCTCCCTGTCCCTCTCTCTCCCTCTCTCTCCCTCCTTCTTTTCCTCTCTCCCTTCCTCTCCCTCCCATCCTCCCTCCCTCCCTGTCTCTCTCTCTCCCTCTCTCCCTCCTTCTTCTCCCTCCTCTCTCTCTCCCCCTCCCTCCCTCCCTGTCCCTTTCTCTCTCCCTCCTTCTTCTCCTCTCTCCCTCCCTCCCTGTCTCTCTCTCTCTTTCTCCCTCCCTCCCTCCCCCTCTCTCTCTCTGTGTCTGTGTGTAACTATCTGAACTTCGAGTCTCGGGTATAAGAGACCCGGGTAGGTCTGTGAGAACTTTGTTCCTAGGCGAGCGGTCGTCGTAACTCACGGACGCCCTGCGCCGCATCGAGGGGCTGCAGTGGCGTGTGTGTGTTGTGGGTCTGACCTTGTCCCGTGTGCTGCCTCTCCCCAGGTGCTGGGCTTCAACACCCGCCAGCGCAAGGCCTTCCTGAACGCCGTCATGCGCTGGGGGATGCCTCCCCAGGACGCCTTCACCTCCCAGTGGCTGGTTCGCGACTTGAGGGGCAAGACGGAGAAGGAGTTTAAGTAGGTTCCCCTCCTTTGGGATTCATCGGGGAGGGAGGGGAGGGTGGAAACAATGCAAGCCACAGAACGTGCCATTTTTTTTTTTTTTTAAAAAAAACTTATTCAAAAGAAATCTGAAAGACGAGTCCCTCCTTCAGTTTATAGCTGGGAAAAAAATTGGGGCAAGAATACATCGTTTTGAGGGTCTCCCTCGCTCCCCCGCACGAATCCATGCTCGGATTTAAACCCTCCCAATACTTTGGCCACCTAATGAGAAGGAAGGACTCCCTGGAGAAGGGCCTGATGCTGGGAAAGATGGAGGGCAAGAGAAGAAGGGGACGACAGAGAAGGAGGGGGCTGGATGGAGTCCCTGAAGCAGGAGGGGTCAACTTAAATGGACTCCAGAAGATGGTAGAGGACAGGAAGGCCTGGAGGAACGTTGTCCGTGGGGTCCCGATGGGTCGGACACCACTTTGCAATTAACAACGACGACAGTAAGCAGCAGCCCCGCCAGTCTGTCCCATTTTTGGGAAAGGTTTCTGAGGTGCAGCAAAAAAAAAAAAAATCTACTTTCTCGTTTAAAACCCACGGCTCTTTCGCTCTTTTGCTCTGGACAGTTCAGCCCCGCGAAAGGTGGAGGGTTGATCGCCGAGTTTGCAGGCTGCTTTCCAAACATTTTGTTTCCAGACTAGGCTACGTCTTCAGTGGAGTATGGGGGATGTCGGTGTCAGGGGGGGGGAGAGGGGGGTTATTCTGTTTATAAGGGCTTCAGGTGTGGGTGTGTCGAGTGAGGGTCTTGTGATGGGTCTTGGGGAGGTTACTGTTAGTTGTCTGCACCCCCAGATACTTACTACTGTTGACCACCCCCATAGCGGCATCTTTGATACTGCGTGGCTTATGATTGTTCCTTCTCCAAGCAGTCCTGTCTTCTCCCTTGGTGGGCAAAGTAAATAATAATAATAACAACAACAACAACAACAAATTTTTTTTTTTGCTATTAGTCAATTGCATGGCTCAGCTTGGAAACCTCTCCCTTTCCCCTCAGCGTGGCTGGCTCAGGAATTCTGGGAGTTGAGGTCCACGAGTCATAAAGGAGCCGAGGCGGCCTACCCCTGGGCTAGGCTCTCCTGCTCGAGCAGGGGGCTGGACTAGATGACCTCTGAGGTCCCCTTCCAGCCGTCACTTCTGATTAAAAGACGCCACCCAGCAAATTCACCCTGGTCCTTGGCTCTTGCACATCTGGCTGTGTGGTGTGTGGAAAGGCTGTTATTTATTCTTTGCTGGGCTGTACAAACTCTTGGAAGGGTCTGATCCCATCCGCAAGCGGTCTCTTAGGAAGGCAGAGGGCGGCCTCCCCTGAACAGACCACCCAGCCTCCCGATGGTTGCTCCAGAGGTTCCAGGGAGGAAGGATGCCTCTGATGTTGCCCCAGGTCAGAGGCGGGAATCCTTCCTTTGTGATCGCCTGCAGGCGTCTTCTCCTCCTCCGTCTTTGAGGCTCGCGGCAGCTGCTGCTCATCCGGAGGTCCCAAAGACATCCTCAGGGGAGTCTTTTTCTTTCTATCTATCTATCTATCTATCTATCTACCTCTCTGCCTGTCTATTTGTCTCTCTATCTTTCTCTATGTATCATTTATCTATCTATCTATCTATCTATCTATCTATCCATCCATCCATCCATCCATCCATCATCTATCTGTCATTTATCTATCTATATCAATGTATGTGTCTCTCTCAGTGTCTTTCTCTCTTTCTCTCTAATTCTATCTGTCTCTCTCTGTCTGTCTATCTATCTATCTATCTGTCATTTATCCATCCATCCATCCATCCATCCATCCATTTACCTCTCATCTATCTGTCTATCTATCTCAATGTCTGTCTTTCTCTCTTTCTCTCTATCTATCTTTCTCTATCTATCTGTCATTTATCCATCCATCCATCCATCCATCCATCTACCTCTCATCTATGTCATCCATCCATCCATCCATCCATCCATCCATCCATCCATCCATCCATCCATCCATCTATCTATCTCAATGTCTGTCTTTCTTTCTCTCTATATATCTATCTATCTATCTATCTATCTATCTCAATGTCTGTCTGTCTGTCTTTCTATCTATCTATCTATCTATCTATCTATCTATCTATCTATCTATCTATCTATCTATCTATCTATCTCAATGTCTGTCTGTCTGTCTTTCTATCTATCTATCTATCTATCTATCTATCTATCTATCTATCTATCTATCTATCTATCTATCTATCTATGAAACTGCGTGATTGACAGGCTGGGCCTTTGTGTCCTTCTCCCCCCCCCTTTCCCAACTTGGCTTTTCTTCTAAAGAGGATTCTCGCTTACCGTTGTTGCTGCCCATGGGCTTCCTGTTTCTGATTCAAGCGCCCCCCCCCTCTTCCCTCATAACAAGATGACAGATTTTTTTGCCTCTGGCTGCTCCATCTTCCTTTTGAAGGGGGCGTTTGTGGCAGGTGTGTGTGTGTGTGTGTGTGTGTGTGTGTGTGTGTGTGTGATTTCCCTGAAAATAACACAAGCGACAAAGGACAGATTGAAAAAAGCCGGCTTTCATGGCTAAGGTAGGACTAGAATTCCCTGGTCTTCGTGTCAGAAGCGTTGGCCCAAAGCCACCCAGCCAGTTTTAATGGCTAAGGTGGGACTAGAACTCCCAGTCTCCTGGTCTTCGTGTCAGAAGCGATGGCCCAAAGCCACCCAGCCGGCTTTCATGGCTAAGGCGGGACTAGAACTCCCAGTCTCCTGGTCTCCGTGTCAGAAGCGTTGGAGCAAAGTCACCCAGCCGGCTTTAATGGCTAAGGCGGGACTAGAACTCCCAGTCTCCGGCTTTCTAGACCAAACGAGAGCAAAGCAGGCGCTTTGTTTGCCAAATGATGATGGTTCTTACTCATCTGACATCCTCTCCAAGCACGCTGCTGTCTGTGTTTTCCTGGAGAACGGCGTGAAGGGATGACCGCCTCTCCCTCAAGCAGACACAGAGCGAGGCGAGGCTGTGGCCAGGCGCATTGGCGAGTCTAAGGCCTGACTTCTGCCAAGCTGGCCCACAGCTACAGGTCCCGCTGCGCCCGGGATGACGATGCATGAAGAGAATCTGATGGCAAACTGGTCGAGTATTTGTTCTAGGCGTCCCTAGGGTCTCCACTCCCTGTTCCTAGGACACGCTCTCTCAGCCTTAGCAACCGTAGGATGGGTGGACTTCAACTCCCAGAATTCCCCAGCCATTGTGGCGGCCTTAAGATGGGTGGACTTCAACTCCCAGAATTCCCCAGCCAGCCGGCATTCCCCTGGCAGCTTACAGTTGCCATGATGCCGGCTGGGGAATTCTGGGAGTTGAAGTCTGCAAGTCATAAAAGGGTCCTAGTTCCCTCTCGCTGGCTGAGGAATTCTGGGAGTTGAATTCCACAAGTCATCAAATGGTCCTAGTTCCCTCACGCTGGCTGAGGAATTCTGGGAGTTGAAGTCCACAAGTCATAAAAGGGTCAAAGTTCCCTCACGCTGGCTGAGGAATTCTGGGAGTTGAAGTCCACAAGTCCTAAAAGGGTCCTAGTTCCCTCACGCTGGCTGAGGAATTCTGGGAGTTGAAGTCCACAAGTCCTAAAAGGGTCATAGTTCCCTCACGCTGGCTGGGAAATTCTGGGAGTTGAAGTCCACAAGTCCTAAAAGGGTCATATTTCTCTCACGCTGGCTGAGGAATTCTGGGAGTTGAAGCCCACAAGTCATAAAAAGATCATAGTTCCCTCACGCTGGCTAAGGAATTATGGGAGTTGAAGTCCACAAGTCATAAAGGGGTCATAGCTCCCTCACGCTGGCTGAGGAATTCTGGGAGTTGAAGTCCACCAGTCATCAAAGGGTCCTAGTTCCCTCACACTGGCTGAGGAATTCTGGGAGTTGAAGTCCACAAGTCATTCAAAGGGCCACGTTGGAAGACCCCTGCTCAACGTCTTTGCCAACTAAACAACGTTGTAAGGAGCTGCTCTGAGTATAAATGGGTACAGACAGACGTTTGGACTTCATGTCTTCTCCAGGGCCTACGTTTCTCTCTTCATGAGGCATCTGTGCGAACCCGGGGCGGACGGCTCGGAGACCTTTGCTGACGGGGTGCCGAGGGAGGGTCTCTCCCGACAGCAAGTCCTGACACGGATAGGAGTCATGTCTCTGGTTAAAAAAAAGGTACGGGGCTGTGGGGCAGCAAAGTCGTATGGGTCAGGAGGATGCACCCGTCATCCACTTCCCTTCCAAGTACTCGGCACTGGTGTGAGGAAGGCTTCCTTCTCCAAGGGAAAATGGAGGACATGTTGGTTTAAACCAGGAGACAGTGAATTCTAGTTTAAACTAGAATTCACTGTCTCCTAGTGATTGGCTTTACCCAGCTGGCGTTCGTGCTTAAGGCGGGACTAGAACTCACTGTCTCCCAGTAACTGGCCCAAACTCCCTATTTGGCTTTCCTGGCTAAAGTGGAACTAGAATTCACCGTCTCCTGGTGGCTGGCTTTAAGTTACCCAGCTGCCTTTCATGCTTAAGGCGGGACTAGAACTCACCGTCTCCTGATAACTGGCCCAAACTCATCTTTCTGGCTTTCATGGCTAAAGTGGAACTAGAATTCACCGTCTCCTGGTGATTGGCTTTAAAGTACCCAGCTGGCTTTCATGCTTAAGGCGGGACTAGAACTCACCGTCTCCTGGTAACTGGCCCAAACTCACCTCTCTGGCTTTCACGGCTATAGTGGAACTAGAATTCACCGTCTCCTGGTGATTGGCCCAAAGTTACTCAGTTGGCTTTCATGCTTCAGGCGGGACTAGAACTCACCTCTCCTAGTTTCTAGGCCAGCACTTTTAACCATTGCACCAGAATATCTCTAGTTTTTGCTTCTTGTTTTTGTGCGTTCTATAAAATTCCAGCCAAGAATTTGCCAGGCTAGACACTTCTCTGCTTCTGTGGAAGGGTTTCATTTTTGTAAAATTGCTCACGGGGGGCATGGGTGTGTGTCTGTGTCTGTGTGTGTGTGTGTGTATCTGTGCTTTTGCGTGATAGGTACAAGAGTTTGAACACATCAACGGCCGCTGGAGCATGCCTGAGCTGATGCCCGATCCCAGCGCTGACTCCAAAAAGTCCTCCCGGGCCTCGTCCCCCACCGTCAAGACCTCCACCACCACCCCGGACCCCAGCTGCACCAATACGCCTTGCACCTCCAAGCCAGGTAGGCACCCAGCGGAGATGGAGCCGGATTGGTCACCAGGGAGGAGGGGTGACCCAAACCCCGAATCCCTTCCCCTAACGGCGTCGGAATCCATCACCCGAGCCCCATGGAAGGCGGGCGAAACGGACAACGCCGAATTCCTCTTGATAATTTCCGTTCGGGATTTCACCACCGCCTTTTCAAGAGGCTAGTCCCTGTTGCCTAGTACACTGGAGTCAATTGCTCTGCAGCAGTGGCCAAAACGGTGGAAACCTTTTGGGAAAAAGTATACAGTAGACATGCCACCTTTGGTTTAAGTTTCCACCCGTTTTTCTTCTAATTTCTTTATAACTGCAGCCATGTTCACTTAATAAATACTATTTTACATGGTTTTCTGGGCGACCAGTTGACTCTTTGCAACATTAATATAATTTTATGACGTTTTACAAGCTCACTAAACGAAAGAACACAAAAAAAAACCCCAACCAACTTGATAGCGATCACATCACACACTGACAAATGTCCTCCTCTCGGCTTCAGCACATGAGATCAATACCTGGATCTTATTGTGATCTGGTTGGCTCATGGCCAAAACAAGAGGGCACCCGATTGGCTCGCTAAACACTCATGCTCATTGGCTACCATTGGATGAAGGGAAGCTCCTGAGATCAACCTAAGCACATTGTGCTTCCTTTTTTTTTGGCTATTTCATAGAATACAGTACAGATAATTGAACAGACTTTGTTGCATTACGTTCTTCATTAAATGATCTTTCCAGTGATAATATAATTTTATGGTACTACTCTAAAAAATAAAAAGTGGTGTTATTAGCCATTAAACCTCAAAAATACACTTTTCCCAAAAGGTTTCCACAATTTGGGCCACTACTGTAAATGAGCCCATCCCCGTGCGAAGAAATTAGAATTAGGCCGGGGTGTGGGTGTGTTTCAGGCTGGATCCCTAATTAAGCAAAGCCGTGAATTAGGGATTCTGGTCATTAAGCCATCGTCCCAGGCTTAATGACCAGAACTGAGCTGGTTGCTAAGCGAGACAAATGGCTTTTGCCCTGTTTTACGGCCTTTCTTAACCACCGCGGCGGCAGTTCAGGGAATCGCGGCAGCCGCTAAGCGAGTCACGGGGTTGTGAAGGGACTCTGGCTTCCCCCATTGACTCAAGGGGATGAGATGACCGTGGGACCCAGCAACGGTCCTAAATACAAGCCAGGGGACTGACCCAGGTTGGACCCTATGACGTTACCCTGGAACGGGTGTATTCATTTGCCTTCGTCCTTGAGTCCTCCTTCCATGCCCGGATGGTTGTGCGTCGGGATGACGGATCAAATGTATTGCGCCCTCCGTTCCTTCAGCTACTCCGGCCCCCAGCGACAAAGGAGACGGGGTCCTCTCGGCCGACAAGGAAGATCTGGAGACCCGGGAGGAGAAGTTGGAGAAGGAAGCCAAGGGCAGCGAGAAAATGGAGACCGAGGTTTGCATTCAACTTTCCCTAGACTGGACAAACCCAATTCCTGCTATTGTTCTTTGTGCGACCGAATTGGAGGCGGTGTGGAGGCTCCGAGGGCGGTGGGGGAAAAATAATAAGAATAATAATTGCCCCCAGGGTCGTCTTCTGCCCCTGCGACCTGCCTACCTGGGTGAGGGGGGGGGTCTTTCCCTGATGGGAGCTGCCTTTGAGTTCCTCTGCCTTGCATTTTCCCAGCCGTCCGCGCCCGAACAGCCCCTTTCTGCCACCTTCGCAGGGGATAAAATGGAGCCGGAGTCTTCGAAAAAGACGCAGGACGAGGGGCCGACGGGGGTCAGGGAGAAGGAGTCCGAAGCCGAAGCGGCGGTCAAAGAAGAGAAGGAGAAATTGGGTGAGGGTTGATCGCGGGTCTTGTCGTGTCCTGCTTCCGACAGATGAAACGCTTCAAAACAACTTCGAGGCATTGTCTACCTTAAAGAATCTTTATTTTGAGTAGCGTGACATCGGCAGGGGCATAGGCCAAGCCAAAATCTGGATTCCCCTCCCCTGAGCACACAGTATCAAACACAGTACCCTCCTCCAATTAACAGTCATAAATCACATTCTCCAACTAGCTTGAAATGCAGGCTTCCCCTCCAGTTCTCCAGCCCCGCCAATCCTTATCATCTCTTATTTCAAAAAACCTAGTTACAGTATTGTTATGTCTGGCTAAACTCCCAGGCACATTCCTCCTCCTCCCCCACCCCCCCAGTATCCTCTAAGTCTTTCTAAGAGTAAAACACAAGAAGGTTGTCAAAGGAAGAACATCCAGTGTTTGAAGCGTTGACAGGTCGTGTTTCAGCTTTTTTTTAAAAAAAAAATTTTTTTGTTGTTGCCATTTTTATTTTATTCAGAAGATTGAAAGTGTAAAACCCGAAAGAAAAAATAGTAATAGTAATAATAATAATTAATAATAATAATAAAGTTGGAAGGGACCTTGCAGGTCATCTGATCCAACCCCCTACTCAGGCAGGAAACCCTATACCATTTCAGACAAATGGCTGTCCAGTCTCTTCTTAAAAACTTCCAGTGTTGAAGCTTTCACCGCTTCTGGAGGCTAGGAGTTCCACTGGTTAATCATTCTCACTGTCAGGAAGTTTCTCCTTAGTTCTAGGTTGCTTCTCTCCTTGATTAGTTTCCATCCATTGCTTCTTGTCTTGCCTTCAGGCCCTTTGGAGAATGGCTTGACTCCCTCTTCTTTGGGGCAGCCCCTGAGATATTGGAACGCTGCTATCCTGTCCCCCCTTGTCCTTCTCTTTGTTAAACTAGATATCCCCAATTCCAGCAACCGTTCCTTGTATGTTTTAGCCTCCAGTCCCCTAATCATCTTTGTTGCTCTTCTCTGCCCTCTTTCTAGAGTCTCAGCATCTTTTTTACATCGTGGTGACCAAAACTGGATGCCCTATTCTAGGTGTGGCCTTACCAAGGCCTTGTAAAGTGGTATTAACACTTCCCATGATCTTGATTCTCTCCCTCTGTTCATGCAGCCCAGCACTGTGTTGGCTTTTTTGGCAGCTGCGGCACAGGGCTGGCTCACATTTAAGGGATCGTCCACTAGTGAAACAGAGACCAAACAAGACAAAAAAAAAACCATTTTAAGTAAACGTTTTAAAATAATAAAAAGGTGTTAGAAAATACACAGTTGGGGACACACACACACACACCCCAGACATTGAAGCCTCTGGCCGTGTTCCCGCATGGAAAAATCACCCGTGGCCGTTTTGCAAAGTGGGCCTTTTCCCTTCCCTTCCCTCATATTCCTCCTCTCTTCCCAGATGCTGATTTGGAGAAGCTGGTGGCCGAGGAAAAATTAATGGAAAGCGATGACAGCAAGGAAAAGATGGAGGGAGAAACGCAGGATCCCAAGAAAGGTAAGGCCTGCGGGAAGCAGGATTGACAGGTGTGTGCTTGCCAGGAATTCTTGCCGGGGCAGGATTTGCACCAAGGGCCATAGTAGCTTAGGGCAGTGGTTCTCAACCTTTTTAATGCCGCGACTCCCCTCAACCGGTCGTAAGTCAAGGACTACTCAACCGGTCGTAAGTCGAGGACTACTCAACTGGTGCAGCACCGTTTGCAGAATGGGACTTTTGGCGGGCTCAGCAGGGCAGAGACAGCCTGGACAATTCCTATTGGCTTTGGAAAGCCAATAGAATTAGACTCTAGTCAAGAGAGTCTATTCTATTGGCTTTCAAAAGCCAATAGAATCAAAGGGAGGAGCACAGCTCAGGAAAAGGGGCAAAAAATGGCGGACTGCGTTGTTTGGCGACCCCCGTGAAATGGTCGTTTGACCCCAAATGGGATCCCGACCCACAGGTGGAGAACCACTGGATTAGGGTGAGCCGCCTTGCATCCTGGCTAGAAAGAGGTGGTGGGACAGCTGTTTAGGTCAGAAATGTCCAGCCGTGGCCCCTTTGAAGGCTTGTGGACTTCAACTCCCAGCATTCGTCAGCCAGCTCTTTTTTACACTTTGCTGAAGTCAAGATAGATTATGTCGGCCACATTCCCACCATCTGTGGAGAAAATTACCGCGTCAAAATTGCAATAAAGTAGTCTAGCCAACTTTGTTCTTGTCCTAGCCATGCTGAATTCTGGGAAACGCTTGCTGGCTGGGGAATTCTGGGAGTTGAAGTCCACAAGTCTTAAAAGTGGCCAAGGTTGGACACCCCTGCTCTAGATCGTTAGCTTTGATTGCTCTTGGCTGCTGGGATACCCCAACACTGGGCTGGGGGTTAGTAAAAGCTCTTTTGATAGGACAAGAGAAGCGATCGTGCCAGCCAGCCCGCCTTCCCCCCCCCTTGCCATTGGCTGGCTCCTGCGGGGGGGGGGATTCCATGCAGTCTATCCTCCAGACCACACATATCCCGGGGACCGGATGCAACCCGTGAAGTGGTTTCATGTGGCCTGCAAAGCCCTCGCTGCTTTGGCCCTGGCCCAGGCCAGCCGGCCGGGAGCCAATGTACAATTTTGTGGTGGCCATCTTGGCACCTGCCCGGTGGACCATGCCTTGGCGCTTGCCCTGGTCCCACCCCTTTCTGCCAGAGACCCTCAGATCTGTCCCACTCCTGCCCAGGCCCCCACAGGCCCCCTTGACACGAACAGTGTAGAACTGGCCACGCCCACCCAGTAGGCCACACCCACCCAGTAAGCTGCACCCACTCTGGCCACACCCACGCCCCCCCCCAGGGCAACCGCAATGCTGATGCGGCCCTCAGTGAAATTGAGTTTGACACCCCAGCATTAGATCTATCCAGTATACAGAAAAAAGTAACAAAAATTGAGTTGGACACCCCTGCTCCAGACCGACCTACAAATTGTGGGGTGTGTGCGAACTGAGTAGCCTTTGACCTGGTGGCTTGTCAGCCAGGTATCCCAGCTGACCAAAAGTGAGAAGGGAGGGGTGGAAAAACAGATCTGGTCCAAATCCCCCTTTTTCTTCTCTTCCAAGGAGACGTCAAATTAGAGCGGGAGACAGCCAAAGAGTCCAGAACTGGCAATCTCAGAGATGAGAACCGGAATAACGGGAAGAGGGAAGAGAGGATGGAGAAACCTCGGTTTATGTTCAACATCGCGGATGGTGGCTTCACGGGTAAGAGACTGCCTCCGTGGCGAAGATCTGGGTTTGTTTGTTTTTTCTTTTTTTGCTTCTTCTGTTGTTCCGTCGCTTTGCTGCTTGTTACATTTACGCTACTTTTCATTCTTTTTCATTCTTCATTCTTCTCATTTCCCTGTTTTTATTGCTGTAAGTAGCCCTAGAGCACAGCTCCGCAGTGAGGTGAGGGGCCGATACATTTAACAAATCAATCAATCAATAAGAATAGAATGGAATTGAATGGAATGGAATGGAAAATAAGGACTAGACTAGACTAGACTAGACTAGACTAGACTAGACTAGACTAGAATAGAATAGAATAGAATAGAATTCAATTCATAATGGAATAGGATAGGATAGGATAGGAATTCATAATAGAATTCATAATAGAATAGAATAGAATAGAATAGAATAGAATAGAATAGAATAGAATAGAATAGAATAGGAATTCAGAATAGAATATAGAATAGAATATAATAGACTATATGGAATAGAATAGAATAGAACTCAATTCATAATGGGATAGGATAGGATAGGATAGGAATTCATAATAGAATTCATAATAGAATAGAATAGAATAGAATAGAATAGAATAGAATAGAATAGAATAGAACTCAATTCATAATGGGATAGGATAGGATAGGATAGGATAGGAATTCAGAATAGAATAGAATAGAATAGAATCAAGCTGGAAGGGACCTTGGAGGTCTTCTAGTCCAGCTCCCTGCTCAAGCAGGAGAACCTATACCATCTCAGACAAGTGAC
The DNA here is from genome assembly GCA_039797435.1 of Crotalus adamanteus. Taxonomy (NCBI): domain Eukaryota; kingdom Metazoa; phylum Chordata; class Lepidosauria; order Squamata; family Viperidae; genus Crotalus; species Crotalus adamanteus. The sequence goes on along the minus strand of CM077936.1, from coordinate 143,057,022 downwards.
TGTCTAGCTTCTTCTTTAAAATTTCCAGCGACAGAGCGCCCACGTTGTCTGGAGGCAAGCAGTTCCACTGGTTAATAAATTCTTTTCATTTTTGCATTTCTCCTCCGGCCCGCGGAAAAACCTCCCTCCCTGGAACCGGTGGTCCCTGGTGCCCAAAAGCTTGGGGGGGGGGCTCTGCTTTGGCTGGTTTCCCAGACCGACCCAGTTGGTGATTCTTCTCCTGCTCTCTCTGGCCAGAACTTCACACCCTTTGGCAGAACGAGGAGCGAGCCGCCGTCTCCTCCAGCAAGCTGAACGAGATCTGGCACCGCCGACATGACTACTGGCTGCTGGCCGGCATCGTCCTGTATCCTTTAAAATTTGGGAAAGGGGGGTTAGGGGGTGGGGGTGTTGCCCATGACTCCGGGTGAAGGTGAAGAACAGGCATCCGTCCTGGAGAGGAGACCGTCCTGTGGATCGGGACCCCATTTGGGGTCGAACGACCATTTCACGGGGGTCGCCAAACAACGCAGTCCGCCATTTTCTTTCCCCCTTTTCCTTAGCTGTGCTCCTCCCTTTTATTCTATTGGCTTTTGAAAGCCAATAGAATAGACTCTCTTGAATAGAGTCTAATTCTATTGGCTTTCCAAAGCCAATAGGAATTGTCCAGGCTGTCTCTGCCCTGCTGAGCCCGCCAAAAGCCCCAGTCTGCAAACGGGGCTGCACCAGTAGAGTAGTCCTCGACTTACGACCGGTTGAGTAGTCCTCGACTTACGACCGGTTGGGGGTCGCGGCATTAAAAAGGTTGAGAACCACTGGTCTTGAGAGTCCGTCCCGTTATGGACGGGGAGGGTTAGGGTTTTCCAGGGAGGACAGCTGCACAGCTGGGGGTGGGGGGGTGGGAGGCTGGTCTGTTTTCCTGCCAGAAGCAGAGCTCTTTGGAGAACATCTGAATGGGGGTGGGTGGGCTGCAGCCTCTGGGTCTGAGCTGCCACTGTCTGCTCAAGAGCTGCCTGAGAAAAGAGAAGAACTGTGACGTCCCCGATGCTCTCGGAGCTGGGTGGGTTTCTTGCAGATGTTTCGTGACTCCACTAGGGAACGTCATTAGTGCTAGAAGGAGGGGGTTGCAGAGAGGAGGAGGGGGAGGAGGAGGAGGACTGGGGGGTCCTTGGTGCTCTCTGAGCTGGGTGGGTTTTCTTGCAGATGTTTCATGACCCAACCAGGGAACATCATCAGTGCTGGAAGGAAGGAAGGAAGGAAGGAAGGAAGGAAGGAAGGAAGGAAGGAAGGAAGGAAGGAAGGAAGGAGGACTGGGGGGTCCCTGGTGCTCTCTGAGCTGGGTGGGTTTTCTTGCGGACGTTTCATGTCCTAACCAGGGAACGTCATCAGTGCTGGAAGGAAGGAAGGAAGGAAGGAAGGAAGGAAGGAAGGAAGGAAGGAAGGAAGGAAGGAGGACTGGGGGGTCCCTGGTGCTCTCTGAGCTGGGTGGTTTTTCTTGCGGATGCTTCATGAGCTAACCAGGGAACATCATCAGTGCTAGAAGGGATTGAGATTAAGTAGCACTGAGGATGTTCCCTAGTTGGGTCATGAAATGTCGATAAGAAAACAACCCAACTCAAAGACCCCCCTCCCCCCAAGGACCTCAATGTCCTCCTCCACTGCACAGCCCCCTCCCCTCCCTTTCAGCACTGATCTTACTTAGTTGGGCCCTGAAACCTACGCAAGAAAATCACCCAGAGTGCACCAAGGTTAGGATTAGGGGGTTAGGGCTAGGGTGAAGGTTTACGGTTAAGTTTAAGGTTTAGGGTTACGTATAACGTTTAAGGGGTAGGGTTAGGTTTTAGGTTTAAGATTTAGGGTTAGATTTACAGTTTAAGGGTTAGGGTTAGGGGTTAGGTTTAAGATTTAGGGTTAGGATTAGGTTTAGGGCTAGGGTTAAGGGTTAGGGTTAGATTTATGATTTAGGACAGGGGTCCCCAACCCCTGGCCTGTGGACCGGTACTGGGCCACAGCACACCAGCAACTGGGTTACGGTTAGGGGGTTAGGTTTAAGGTTTAGGACAGGGGTCCCCAAACCCTGGTCTGTGGACCGGTACCGGGCCGCAGCGCACCAGCAACCAGGCTAGGGGGTTAGGGTTAGGGGTTAGGTTTAAGGTTTAGGACAGGGATCCTCAACCCCTGGTCCGTGGACCGGTACCGGGCCGCAGCACACCAGCGACCGGGTTAGGGTTAAGGGGCTAGGGGGTTAGATTTAAGATTTAGGACAGAGGTCCCCAACCCCTGGTCTGTGGACCGGTACCAGGCCGCAGCGCACCAGCGACCGGGTTAGGGTTAGGGGATTAGATTTAAGACAGGGGTCCCTAACCCGTGTTCTGTGGACCGGTACCGGGCCGCAGCACACCAGCGACTGGGTTAGGGTTAGGGGGTTAGATTTAAGGTTTAGGACAGGGATCCTCAACCCCTGGTCCGTGGACCGGTACTGGGCCGCAGCACACCAGCGACCGGGTTAGGGTTAAGGGGCTAGGGAGTTAGATTTAAGATTTAGGACAGGGGTCCCCAACCCCTGGTCTGTGGACCGGTACTGGGCCGCAGCACACCAGCGATCGGGTTAGGGTTAGGGGGTTAGGTTTAAGGTTTAGGACAGGGGTCCCCAACCCCTGGTCTGTGGACCGGTACCGGGCCACAGTGCACCAGCAACTGGGTTAGGGTTAGGGGATTAGATTTAAGACAGGGGTCCCTAACCCCTGTTCTGTGGACCGGTACCGGGCCGCAGCACACCAGCGACTGGGTTAGGGGGTTAGGGGGTTAGATTTAAGATTTAGGACAGGGGTCCCCAACCCCTGTTCTGTCGACCAGTACCGGGCCGCAGCACACCAGCAACCGGGTTAGAGTTAGGGTTAGGAGGTTAGGTTTAAGGTTTAGGACAGGGGTCCCCAAACCCGTTCTGTCGACCGGTACCGGGCCACAGCACACCAGCAACCGGGTTAGGGTTAAGGGGTTAGGGTTAGGGGTTAGGTTTAAGGTTTAGGACAGGGGTCCCCAACCCCTGGTCTGTGGACCCGTGCCAGGCTGCAGCATACCAGCAACCGGTCTGCACAAATAAGGCAAGCCTCATCCCCGGGATGCAGGCAGCACACAACACCTCACCCCTTCCGGTCCGCGGAAAAAAACCTCTCTCCACGGAACCCGGTGGTCCCTGATGCCCAAAAGGTTGGGGGCCTCTGCCCTAGAGGGAGTCGGGTGAAGAGGCGGAAGAGGGTTCCCTACTCTGCGCTCCGAGAGGCCGCCCTCCGTGGGGACTCCTGCCCGCAACTGTGGACGCCCCTTAACCGGCCCATCCCTGCAGGCACGGCTACGCCCGCTGGCAGGACATCCAGAACGACAACCAGTTCGCCATCATCAATGAGCCCTTCAAGAGCGAAGCCAACAAGGGGAATTTCCTGGAGATGAAGAACAAGTTTCTGGCCAGGAGGTTCAAGGTGGGGCGAGGAGAAAGTGAGAGAGCCCCCCGCCCCGCGGGCTGAGAGACGGGCTGGGCTGGGCTGGGGCTGCGGGGGTGGCTTTGGAATAACGCTAGCTAGGATGTGTTGTTTCTCTGTGGTTAAATGTGTGCGTGCGCGCGTGTGGTTATATGCCTAATCTTCTGTTGTGTTTATGTGGTGTAATATTGGAGGGGGTGGCCCTTTGGGGGCTGAACGCAACGAGATTCCATTTTAATGTCTGCTGGTTAGTCTACATTTAAAGAGACAATAAAGTTTATTCTGTTCTGTTCTTGCTCTATTCTTTATTCTATTCTATTCTGTTATTCTATTCTATTCCATTCCATTTTCCTATTCTATTCTATTCTATTCTATTAATTTCTGTTCCGTTCCATTCCATTCCATTATATTAATTTTTATTCTATTCTATTAATTTCTATTCTGTTCTGTTCTATTCTATTCTACCCTATTCTTTATTCCTATATTTATTCTATTCTATTCTATTCTATTCTATTCTATTCTATTCTATTCTATTCTATTCTATTAATTTCCGTTCCGTTCCATTCCATTCCATTATATTAATTTTTATTCTATTCTATTAATTTCTATTCTGTTCTGTTCTATTCTATTCTACCCTATTCTTTATTCCTATATTTATTCTATTCTATTCTATTCTATTCTATTCTATTCTATTCTATTCTATTCTATTCTATTCTATTCCATTCCATTCCATTCCATTAATTTCTATTCTATTAATTTTTATTCTATTCTATTAATTTCTATTCCGTTCCATTTCATTCCATAATTTCTGTTCTGTTCGAGTGGAAAGCCCCCTTGTGCGTGCGCGCGTGTGGTTATATGCCTAATCTTTTTTTGTGTTTATGTGGTGTATATTGGAGGGGGTGGCCCTTTGAGTGCTGAATGCAACAAGATTTCATTTTAATGTATACTGATTAGTCTACATTTAAAGTGACAATAAAGTTTATTCTGTTCTGTTCTTGCTCTATTCTTTCTCTATTCTATTCTGTAATTCTATTCTATTCTATTCTATTCCATTCCATTCTCTATTCTATTCTATTCTATATTCTATTCATTCTCTATTCTCCTATTCTATTCTATATTATTCTATTTTATTCTATATTCTATTCTATTAATTTCCATTCTATTCTATTCTATTAATTCTATTTCTTTTCTAATTCTATTCTATTCTATTAATTTTTATTCTATTCTATTAATTTCTGTTCTGTTCTATTCCTTTCTAGCCTATTCTTTATTCCTATATTTATTCTATTCTATTCCATTTCATTAATTTCTATTCTATTAATTTCTGTTGTATTCTATTAATTTTTACTCTATTCTATTCATTTCTATTCTGTTCTGTTCCATTCCATATGTTCTGTTCTGTTCTGTTGAAGTCCACAAGTCATAAAAGAGCCAGCAAGGTTGCCTACCCCTGCAGTAGCCCAACCGGTGTAAGTTGAGGGGAAAGCCCCCATTGGCCTTCTCTGGGGTGCCCACTGCCTTCTGACCGTCTCCCCTGCCTTGTTTCTGCCAGCTGCTGGAGCAGGCCCTGGTGATCGAGGAGCAGCTCCGCCGGGCGGCCTACCTGAACATGACCCAGGACCCCAGCCACCCCGCCATGGCCCTCAACACCCGCTTTGCCGAGGTGGAGTGTCTGGCCGAGAGCCACCAGCACTTGTCTAAGGAGTCCCTGGCCGGCAACAAGCCCGCCAACGCCGTCCTGCACAAGGGTAAGAGGAGAGCGGGGAGGCGGGCGCGACGAGGACAGTCCACGTAACTCTCCCCCTCCCACACACACACACACCTGGCCTCCGTGCGTGGACCCTTCTGTATCCCCCTCCCCACTCTGAATCCATTAAAGTGCGGTTGTGCTGTGCAAAGCCACTGTGTGTGTGGTTGTCTCCTTGATCCTGCTCTTTGTGTATCTCTGCTTCGGGTCTGTCCACGGAGTATCCCCCTAGTATCTCTGGAGAAATCAGGGGCCCTCCCTTTGGAAGAGATCCTCTGAGTATCTTTGATATCTCTCCTGAAGGTTTTTCCTCTCCTCCCTCGCTTGCGGAGCGTCCGCCCAGTAACTCTGGAATGAGCATCTCGGGGGCGGGGGGTAGAACCGGGGTCCCCAATTCTCCCCCCCCCTCTAAGCTACGGCCTGTTGGAAACCGGGCCGCAGGAGAAACGGGCAAGTGCGTGCAAGATGGAAAGGTGGGGGACCGCCTAGGTAGTAAACACGCTTGATGCCCTCGGTTGAACTTTCAAAGAAAAACAGCCAGAAAATATTCTCGCCTTAGAAACCGCGTGGTTCTGGGATATCTAGCTGGGCGCCCGTCTAGTCTGCTCTGCATCCTTCATTAAGTATCGTAAATGGTCAGGATCCACTGTTGTGCCCATCAAAATGTCACATCTCAGATGATAGGTAGGTAGATAGGTAGGTACATAGATAGATAGATAGATAGATAGATAGATAGATAGATAGATAGATAGATAGATAGATAGATAGAAGAGATCGATATAGATTATAGAGATAGAATATAGATGATAGAACAGTGGTTCTCAACCTTTTTAATGCCGCGACCCCCAACCGGTCGTAAGTCGAGGACTACTCCACTGGTGCAGCACCGTTTGCAGAATGGGGCTTTTGGCGGGCTCAGCAGGGCAGAGACAGCCTGGACAATTCCTATTGGCTTTGGAAAGCCAATCGAATTAGACTCTATTCAAGAGAGTCTCTTCTATTGGCTTTCAAAAGCCAATAGAATAAAAGGGAGCAGCACAGCTAAGGAAAGGGGGGAAAAATGGCGGACTGCGTTGTTTGGCGACCCCCGTGAAATGGTCGTTCGACCCCAAATGGGGTCCCGACCCACAGGTTGAGAACCACTGTGATAGAGATAGATGATAGATAGATGATAGATAGATAGACTATAGAGATGATAACGATAGATAGATAAATAGATAATAAATAGTAGATGATAGAGATATAAGATAGATGATAGATAGATACAGATAGATAGATATACTAGATATAGATAGATAGATAGATAGATAGATAGATAGATAGATAGATAGATAGATAGATAGAAATAGAAGATAGATGATAGAGATAGATAAACTAGATATAGACAGATAATGATAAATAGAAGATAGATGATAGATAATGATAAATAGAAGATAGATGATAGAGATAGATAAATATACTAGATACAGACAGATAATGATAACTAGAAGATAGATTATAGATATACTAGATATAGATAGATAGATAGATAGATAGATAGATAGATAGATAGATGATAGAAATAGAAGATAGATGATAGAGATAGATAAACTAGATATAGACAGATAATGATAAATAGAAGATAGATGATAGATAATGATAAATAGAAGATAGATGATAGAGATAGATAAATATACTAGATACAGACAGATAATGATAAATAGAAGATAGATTATAGATAGATAGATAGATAGATAGATAGATAGATAGATAGATAGATAGATAGATAGATAGATAGATGACAGACAGACAGACCTCACTGGCTGCCTAATTTTGCTGCGTTCTTGAGTTTCTTTGGTTTGTTTCCTTGTCAACTTCGCTCGTGTCCTCTCACAATTATCCCATGAGCCTTGCCAGGGTTTAGCCTTTGGGCCATTGAGTTCTCTTGGAATAAAAGTACGGGTAGTCCTCAACTTAACAACAATTCACTCAGTGACCATTCGAATTTATAACCGCACCGAAAAAAAGCGACTTAGGACCCTTTTTCACACTTAACAACTGTTGCAGCCTCCCCGAGATCACGCGATCCATTTGTGACGGTGGCGGCGTCCCGGGGGGGGGGTGTGTTACGTGATCCCCTTTAGCGACCTTCCGACGAGGAAAGTCAGCGGGGGAGGCTGGATTCGCGGAACAGGCCTATCACTAACTGAACGGCCTGCAGCGATTCCCTGGCCAGGAAAGATGGCCAAATGGGGCCAAAGCTCATTTCCCGACTGTCTCGCTTAGCAAGGGAAATTTGGGGGTCAATTATGGTCATTAAGTGGAGGACTATCTGTATCTCCTGCTTCCTGGCTGTTTTCGGGCGCTCCTTCCGTTGTTGGATGATGGGCTTCTAGGTTCAGCCCTTAGATACAGGGTTAGGCAACCTTGGCTCGTGGACTTCAACTCCCAGAATTCCTGAGCCAGCCATGCCTTTCCCCCCCCCCTCCTACCTCTTATAGCAGAAAGATTGCAGAAGAAGGGATTATAAGAGAGTAAGCACATCGGCGGGTAGACACATCCTGCTGGCTCAGGAATTCTGGGAGTTGATGTCCACGAGTCATAAAAGAGCCAAGATTGCCTAGAACAACTGGCAGGCCCTTAGCTCACCTGGAAACAGGACTCCATCACTGGAAGTCTTCAAGAAGAGACTCCTGCTTGAGCAGGGGGTTGGACTAGAAGACCTCCGAGGTCCCTTCCAACTTGATGGTTCCCTACCCTACAGAACCAGACTTCCCAACTGAGATCAGTTAACCAGTGGGACAGCTTGTCACCAAAAGTAGTGGGTGCTCCCAAGCTGGAGGTTACTTTACATTGTCCGGAATGGCATACTGTCTCCTGCTTGAGCAGGGGGTTGGGCTAGACGACCTCCCAAGGTCCCTTCCAGCTCCATTCTGATTGAGATTGGGAAGGAAGGCGGTGTCCAGGAAGCGTGTGGCCCGCCAGGGAAGGTCATGGCTAGCGTTGGCCCTGATGGACTTTGCTTTCTCTTCTGTCTCCTTCTTCGTCTTCTTTCCCGGCGGCTGGGCCAGTGCTGAACCAGTTGGAGGAGCTGCTCAGCGACATGAAGGCCGACGTGACGCGCCTGCCGGCTACGCTTTCCCGCATCCCTCCCATCGCTGCCCGGCTCCAGATGTCCGAGCGCAGCATCCTGAGCCGCTTGGCCAGCAAGGGGAACGAAACCCAGAGCGTTCCGGTAAATGCCAGCCTTTTCTCTCTCTCTCTCTCTCTCTCTGCCTACCTTCCTACCTGCCTATCTATCTTTCTATCTACCTACCTACCTATCTCTCTGTCTGTCTCTGTGTCTGTCTATCTATTCTTCTCTCTCTTTCTCTCTCTCTCTCTGCCTACCTTCCTACCTTTCTATCTATCTACCTTTCTATCTATCTATCTATCTATCTATCTATCTATCTATCTATCTATCTATCTATCTACCTACCTATCTCTCATCTCTGTCTGTCTGTCTGTCCATCTCTCTCTGTGTCTGTCTATCTATTCTCTCTTTCTGTCTCTCTATCATCTATCTATCTCTCATTTCTCTCTGTCTGTCTCTGTGTCTGTCTATCTATTCTTCTCTCTCTTTCTCTCTCTCTCTCTCTGCCTACCTTCCTACCTTCCTACCTTTCTATCTATCTACCTTTCTATCTATCTACCTTTCTATCTATCTATCTATCTATCTATCTATCTATCTATCTATCTATCTATCTATCTATCTATCTATCTATCTATCTATCTATCTATCTATCTATCTATCTATCTACCTACCTATCTCTCATCTCTGTCTGTCTGTCTGTCCATCTCTCTCTGTGTCTGTCTATCTATTCTTCTCTCTGTCTCTCTATCATCTATCTATCTCTCATCTCTCTCTGTGTGTCTCTCTCTGTGTGTGTGTCTCTGTCTATCTATTCTATCTCTCATCTCTCTCTCTGTGTGTGTCTTATTCTTCTATCTCTGTGTGTGTCTATCTATCATTTATCTATTACAGTGGTTCTCAACCTTTTTAATGCCGCGACCCCCACCAACCGGTCGTAAGCCGAGGACTACTCAACCGGTCGTAAGTCGAGGACTACTCAACTGGTGCAGCACCGTTTGCAGAATGGGACTTTTGGCGGGCTCAGCAGGGCAGAGACAGCCTGGACAATTCTTATTGGCTTTTGAAAGCCAATAGAATTAGACTCTATTCAAGAGAGTCTCTTCTATTGGCTTTCAAAAGCCAACAGAATAAAAGGGAGTAGCACAGCTAAGGAAAAGGGGGGGGGGGGAAATGGCAGACTGCGTTGTTTGGCGACCCCCGTGAAATGGTCGTTCAACCCCCAAATGGGGTCCTGACCCACAGGTTGAGAACCACTGGTCTATCAACTCTCTCTCTCTCTGTGTGTGTGTCTATCTGTCTACCTACCTATCTCTCATCTCTCTCTGTCTGTGTGTGTCTCTATCTATTCTTCTCTCATATCTCTCTGTGTCTATCATTTATCTATCATCTCTCTCTGTGTGTGTGTCTGTCTCTCTCTCTCTCTTTGTCTGTCTATCTACCTACCTCTCTCTCATCTCTTTCTGTGTGTCTCTATCTATTCTTCTATCTCTCTCATCTCTGTGTGTCTCTATCTATTCTTCTCTCTCATCTCTCTCTATCTATCAATCTCTCATCTCTCTCTGTGCCTGTGTCTATGTCTGTCTGTCTGTCTGTCTACCTACCTACCTACCTGTTTCTCTCTCTGTGTGTGTGTGTGTGTGTGTCTCTGTCTGTCTATCTACAAAGTCTCTTTTTCCTGGCTTTTCCCCTGCAGTGCGATTGGAACTTAGTTTTGTTCGTTTTACTATTTTATTTTACTTTATATTATATTTCACTTTTAATTTATTTGCCACCCAACCCAGGTTCCTTTTTCCTGGCTTTCCCCCCTGCAGTGCGATTGGAACTTAAGTTTTGTTTCGTTTTGCTATTTTATTTTACTTTTAATTTAATTTATTTGCCACCCGTCTCGTAACGCAACGCCTCTGGAGGGCTAACTGGTGTCCCTCTCCCTGTCTTTTTCCTTCGTCAGGCCTTCCCTCCTGGACCCTACGCCACCCCACCTAGTTTTGGGGGCTCCTTCGGGGCCACCCCCGGCGGGGGCCTGCCCACCTTGGGGGCCAACTACAGCCAGATGCCAACCGGCTCCTTCATAACAGGTCAGTTGGGGACGAATGCGCAAGGCTTGTGAGTATGACGACACTGTTGCGGTGGTTTGCACAAAAAACCGGACAGTTGGGTTATGAAAAAAAAACAACACAGAACGTCACCTACAGGAAAGCGGTCCTCGTCTTACGACGACAGTCGAATGCAAAATTTCCATTGCTAAGTGAGACAGCGGCTGTGAAGTGAATTTTGCCCCAACTTACTACCTTGTTTTTGTCGCAGTGGTTAAGGGAATCACTGCAGTAACCGGTCGTTAAGTGAATCTGGCTTCCCCACTGACTTTTGTTACAAGGTCGCAAAAGGGGATCACGTGACACACTGCGACCGCCATAAATAACGAGTCAGTCGCCAAGCCTCTGAATTTCGATCCCACGACCGAGGAGAGGCTGCAACGGTCGCCAAGCGTGAAAAACGGTCACAAGTCATTTCAAAGGCAGGGAGTCCTCGACTTAGCGGCCGCAACAGAGCCCGCCATTTCTGTCGTGAAGTGAAACGTTTGTTAAGTGAGTTTTGCCCTGTTTTATGACCAACACGGGACCCCGGGGGATGCAACGGTCGCCAGTGTGAGAAATGTTTATCGGTCGCTCTTTTCAGTGCCGTTGTGATTCCTAATGGTCACTAAATGAACAGTTGTAAGTCGAGGACTGCCTGTACTAAAGGCAGGATAGAAATCTAATTAATTACATACATACATACATACATATATATATCCATATCCATATATATATGTATGTATAGTATGTATGTACATACGCACGCACGCACACACCGTATTTCCCTCAAAATAAGAACTGCCTGTACTAAAGGTAGGATAGAAATCTAATAAATACACACACACACATACACACACACAACCGTATTTCCCTCAAAATAACTGCCTGTACTAAAGGTAGGATAGAAATCTAATAAATACACACACACACACACACACACAACCGTATTTCCCTCAAAATAAGAACTGCCTGTACTAAAGGCAGGATAGAAATCTAATACACACACACACACACACACACACACACACACACACACGTATTTCCCTCAAAATAAGAACTGCCTGTACTAAAGGCAGGATAGAAATCTAATACATACATACACACATATATACACACACATCTATCTATACACACACAGAGAGACATCTATATCCATCCATCCATCCATCCATCCATCCATCCATCCATCCATATATATATCTTATCTCTCTAAATATATATATCTCTATATCTATCCATATCTATCCATCCATCTATTTATATCTATCTATTCTATACACACACACACACACACATTCAAAATTTTTGTGGCTGACAAAGAGTTAGTGGGAGACTAGTATAGCTAGTTCAAGCTCTCTCGTCAGTTAAAGAGCTTGAAATAGCTATACTCGTCTCCCCCTTTCTCAGCCACAAAAAGTTTGAATTTACAGTATTCACAGTATGTTTCCCCCCCCCCAAATAAGCCCTAGCCAGAAAATAAGCCCTAATGCGTCTTTAGGAGCAAAAATATAATATAAATTAATATTTTGGGGGATACATGGCGTGCGTATACACACACACACACACACACTGTGGAGATATATACCGTTTTTCTCTCTCTCTCCCCCACCCCCCAAATATCCTTGCAGCCAACGGGCCCCCCGTGATTGTGAAGAAGGAGAAGGAGGGCGAAGGCCTGGAGAAGAAAGAAACAAAAGGCGGGGAGGTGATTTGCATAGACGACTGAGGGGGGGGCGGCTGGGCCACCTGCCCGCCGAGCCCCCACCCGAACCGGCCCCCACCTCTGCTCCGAGGGCCCCCCCATGGCCCTCCGGCCTCTCCTTTTTGATTTCCGGATTATGTGACGGCCTGGAGGGGCCCCCGCCGGCGATTCCTGCTCTTTTTCGGGACCCCCGCCTCGGATTCGAATTCCTCCTCCGCAGCCCCTCCCCTTCCTGCAGGGGGGGGAGACAGCGGCCGGCCCCACCCGGAAAGCCACCCCCAGCTGGACTTTAGACTGACCAAGAGGTACTCAGGACCGAGCTGGTTTGTATCCCCCCCCCCCGCTGACGGTTGTGGGAGGGGGGGCCAAGTTAAAGAGCTAGGCTCCGGGCTGCCTAGGGCTCGGATATAGGGGAGGGGGCAGCCTGCTTTTGTGGGGGGGGTCTTTGCCACCCCCCTCCCCCAGTGTCAAAACTTTCGAGAAGCACTGCAAAAAAAAAAGGACTCTTATAAATATGAATATATATATAATGTATACACATTCAATGCTGTATGTTTAATCCTCTTTCCTTTCTTGGGCCTGGCTTCCCCACTGCGGGGAGGGGCAGAACGCAGAGCCCCCCCCCCGACCATGGTCCCTGGGAGTGGGGGGCAGTCCCCTCCCCCCCAGCCAGAACTTTTGGGGAGCCTGACCCAGATGTGTCCCCGCTTTGGGAGGGCAGGCCCGTTTCTCTCCTTCGCCCACCCTCCCCTGTGAAAGCGAGCCGGGTTTTTTGGGGGGGGGGAGACACGGGGTGGGGAGGGGGAGAGGCCAAGCTGGATGGATTGCCGAATTTTGAGTCACTTCTTGTTTAAATCTCGCAGAATAAAGGCACCGTTTCCTTGGCTACATAAAAGCTCCTCGCGTTTGCCTCTTCTGTTCTGGGCGAGCGCATATACGTATTTGATATATAATATATATAATAAATAATATATATATATATATTCTTAAGAATGCTAAAAACAAAAAGTTGATTCCTGGGTAAACTCATGGTAACTAGCAAAAAATGCACGAACACCAGGAAATTATAAAACTATAAAAAGTTTTAATAGGATAAAATACCAAGCTTTCGCTGGCATATATATATGTCATATCTATATCTATATCTATCTATCTATCTGGTTACTCAGGTTTTCTCCTGCGTCAAATTGGAAGTGTCTTGGCGACGTTTCGACGAGGTCTCATTCGTCATCTTCAGGCTCGTGTTTTCGGCTTCGTGCTTCTAGGAGCTCCTAGAAGCATGAAGCCGAAAACACCAGCCTGAAGATGACGAATGAGACTTCGTCGAAACGTCGCCAAGACACTCCCAATTTGATGCGGGAGAAAACCCGAATAACCAAAGACCTACAAACACCCGCGAAAACCTCAGTGTGTGTGTGTGTGTATGTATGTATGTGAGTGTGTGTGTGTGTGTGTGTGTGTATATATATATATATATATATATATAATGCTGTATGATATATATATATATATATATATATATATATATATATATATATATATATATAATAATGCTGTATGTTTCACCCTGTATGTTACACCCTGTTGACCCAAATATGGGAGAGAGAAATCTTTTGCCTCGTATCAGCTCAAACTAGAGCCATCCACAGGCAGCAGTCACAACTGTGACATCATATACATTTCTAAAATTTGGATTGCTAGCAAAGAATTAAGGGAGAACTGGAATAGCTATTTCGAACTCTTTAGCTCTTTTCAACCAGACATACCCTTCTGAGATTCGAACCTGGGCTGTCTGCATGTTAGGCAGCTGTATTAAACCTCTAGGCCACAGGCTCTGTCTCACTTTTGCCAACTGTGTTAGGGAGGGAAGAAACGGGAGGAGTTATCTAGAATGCTGTATGTTACACCCTGTTGACCCAAATATGGGAGAGAGAAATCTTTTGCCTCGTATCAGCTCAAACTAGAGCCATCCACAGGCAGCAGTCACAACTGTGACATCATATACATTTCTAAAATTTGGATTGCTAGCTACAGCTGCCTAACATGCAGACAGCCCAGGTTCGAATCTCAGAAGGGTATGTCTGGTTGAAAAGAGCTAAAGAGTTCGAAATAGCTATTCCAGTTCTCCCTTAATTCTTTGCTAGCAATCCAAATTTTAGAAATACACACACACACACACACCCAAAATTAGAGATGCAGTTGGTAGAGAGCTGAACGAGTTGGTTCAAGTCTAGCCGTTGGTCCCTGAGTGGATGAGTGGACTTCACTTCCCAGAATTCCTCAGCCAGCCCTGGAGCTTAAGACCCACCCACCTTAAAGCATAGCTGGCTGGGGAATCCTGGGAGTTGAAGCCCGTCCGTCTTAAAGCATGGCTGGCTGGGGAATTCTGGGTGTGGAAATCCACCCATCTGAATGTTGCTGAGACGGTCCACGGAGTCTGTCCATAAACAGGGATTGTAAAAAAACAAAACAAAAAAACCCTCTTTAGAATAAGATTTAAAAGCAGAGTAAACATCCCTGTAGCAACGTCTCGATCTGTCTTAAGCACTTTGTAGAACTTACTAGTCCTGGGTAGCTGCACCATGGAGGAGAGCCGGGCGTGTTTTATCGAAAAGCTGGATTGAGCTGCTAAATGTTCAGATCTAACCCAAAAGAAGCTGCTGCTGTAACAAAGGAACGGTTGCTCGAGTAGGCAAACGGATTTTCAATCTGAAGAGAACCGGAAGAGACCTTAAGAGGTCCTCTAGTCCAGCTCCCTCCTGCTCAAGCAGAGATCCTATTCCGTTTCAGACAGGTGGGTGTCCAGGCTCTCTTCTCGAAAGCCTCCAGGGATGAAGCACCCACAACTTTGTGGCACACCCTCAAATACTGGAAGACTATCATGCCGTGTTCCCCCCCCCAGTGCTTCTTCTCTCTACACTAGTGTTTCTCAACCTTGACAATGTTAAGGCATGTGGATTTCAACTCCCAGAATTCCACAGCCAGCATTGCTGGCTGTGGAATTCTGGGAGTTGAAGTCCACATGCCTTAACATTGTCAAGGTTGAGAAACACTGGCTAGACTGGCCAAACTCAAATTCTGCAAGCATTCTTTATATGTTTTAGTCTCCTCCAGGCCTTTTAAGTCGTCTTAGTTGCTCTTTCTTTGCACTTTTCCCCCACAAAGTCTCAACATTTTTTGGGGGGGGAGGGACATGGGGACCAAAACCGGAGGCAGGATCTTACAAAGCGGGATTAACACTTTGCGTGATATGGATTCCGGCCCTGTTTCTGCAATCTAGGGATTGAAGTTAGCTTTTTTTTTTTTTTTGGCTACTGGCCCACGTTTGGAACTTTGACTCTGAGCCATAAGTCCTTTTTTTGGGGGGGGGGGTGTATCTATTGTAACTTTGAAGGATACACAAGCAATGGGTCGTATGTCAAGGGCCCACCTGTGTGTGTAGCACCTCCTGGCCCAGTTATTGGGACAACAGGGTCAGCAGGGAAAACTGGCTGAACGTGGCTTAAGCGTCCTACAGCCGCAGCCAAGATTAATAGCTGTAAAAGTTTCCACCTTTGTCATATGTCAAACTAATGGCAGCAACAGGAAGGTTGCGATTCAAACACAGCTTTGCAGTCTGAAGTAGGAATCGCCCTGATTTCTACCCAAATGATCCCTTCCACGAGTCTTGTCCTTCAGAGGCTTCCAGGTTCCCCCAAGACAAAACAAACCCCCCCCCAATTTGGGGTCTGACTCTCCAATTAGTCCAAAGATGTTTTTTTCCCCCCCAATTATTCTAATTGGGGAATTAGAGAATCTCTGGCCTCCAAAAGCTTGAGTCACATCCCGCCGGGTTTTGCAAAAGCTCCAGGCCAGGGTGTCGGTCTCACGCTTCGTGACTCAGTGGCCTCCTACATGGTCCATTAAAAGCGGCCTCGGTCCCAGGTCGCGAGAGGCGGGGAAGGCCCAGAGCGGTGAACAAACAGGATGTGATCAAGGAAGGAAGCTGCCACAATCTTTCCAGGGAGAAATCCGGATCGAAATGCCTGCAGGGCCACGGAGGTGACGGAGACACCAAGAAGCCTCAGGAAGATGGTGGCGTTCCAAAATTCTTTAAGGCTTCCTTTGCGCCTGTCGCAAAAGGCAGGAGACCCAGCGGGTGGCACGTGGCCTGGAGGATTTTATCAAACCACAACGTGACAGTTTTCCTACGCCGGCCACAGGTGAAACCCAACCGGCTTCCGTTTCAATTAGGTCAAACCTTTAAAATCTTACGCGTTTATTAACATCATTCAATCACAGCTGCCAAACGATGAAAGCAGAATATAAATATTAAATTACGAAGGCTTTCCAACACATTTCACAGAAATGGATTTTTTTTTTAAAAAAAAAACAAAAACAAAAGACAAAATATACAGCATTTGAAACTCGACTTCTGAGCAGGTCGCACGATCTCTGGTGTCTCTAGATGCAAACTCTTCGCATGGAAAAGGGGGCGACCAAGGACCGCTAATTCCAGTTCGTGATCGGTACAACCAGTCCTGACAAAAAAGACACAACTCCTCGGAGCAACTTTCTCGCAAACCATCGCAAGGCTACCGTTTTATCTTCCAAAACGAAGTTATTTGTTGGGACTTTGAACCTATTCAATTTCAGTTCCTCATCTTAAAAAAAAAATAATAATTTGAGAGGGCAAAGTCACCTCCTTCGATCCAGACCAGATACTCCTAAAAAGTCACATTTGACGGCTTCCCCACCAGCAGCATCTTCTTTCTTCATTTTAGGTCTACGGATGTGAAGATTCCGATCCAACCAGAGAAATAGAAATCCTAGCTGAGATATCCATTCTAATAGCTTTAAGGGGCAGAAGTGCCTACGGCAGCATCGTTCCGGAGGCGACGGTTAACATAAAATTAGATTGTTTGAACGTTCTTCGTCTTCTCTGCAGGTTGCAAAATATTTCAGCCTCTTAGATTGGGAGAAAAACACCGTAAACAAGGATTATAGGTCGCCCGGTATCCTTTCGTCCTACCTTCAAGGAATGGAGGACCCACGTCAAATTGTATAAAAAAGGATTTATTCCATTATTATTTTTTTTAAAGTCAGGTGGATTGTTATCGTTTTGCCGGGGTATCTGGGGGGGGGGGAGAAGCACTTCCAGAGAATAAGGTCTGAGCTGGTTTTTTTTTTTGGAAGACAAGAGATTGTGAACACATTTAGGGAGAGGCTGTTAGCATCTTCAACGAAGCCAATTTGAACCTCGAAGGAAATATATTTTTCATCCAAACGTGGCTGGTTATAGAATTCTTTTCCCTCCGTGGTGACTCGTGTCTTCTGCGAAGCGGCGAAATTAATTCCTGTCAGTTCTTCTCGGGCCACCGTCTGCGCGCAAAAAGACGCCGCCCGCCGTTATCTATCCCAAACGGAGAGGGCACCGTCGCCTTCTCACCAGAGAGCCAATTCCCTTGACCCGACTGACCACAAGGTAGCTTGCCCGCGTAAAGCGACCGTTGCTTTTCAGATGACGTAGCAAGTCACGATGGCCACGTCCTTCGTTTCAGAACCGTAGGCTGTGGGAGAGGGGAGAGAATTGGCTGACATTAAACAGAGAAAGAGAACCTGGTCTGTGCTCAAAAGCATCTCAAAGGTTGGGTGTTTCAATTCTCACATTTACAGAACACGTGTATATTTTTTAAAAAATGACTCAGTCAGCCACAACTGTGCTCAAAACCCACATCTTGGCCCATCCCCACCATCAAATGCTCAACTCTTGGCACCGACTGCCTTTCTAAGCCCCAGCGATGCCATGTTTCCACCTCCAAAATGTACCCTTATCTGTGCTTCCCTGATTTAACCTTTTGAGCCAAGTCTCTCCCCAGATAAATACACATGCGGAAAAACTCCGTAGCTCCCAAAGAATTACCGATCGTAGGAACTGATCGGAATTCCCCAATTAGCCTTTCTCCCTTTGTGGCGTATAATAATAATAATAATAATAATAATAATAATAATAATAATAATAATAAAGAAAGAGTGATAAAATTAAACTGCTCTGGGACTTCAGAATTCAAACAAACAAGCACCTGCCACATAATACCAATTGTCGATAAGAAAAGACAGAAAAGTCTGGATAGTGGACGTGGCAGTGCCTGGAGACAGAGAAAGAACTGGAGAAGATAACAAAATACAAAGACCTACAAATAGAAATAGAAAGACTGTGGCAAAAGCAAGCAAGGGTAGTACCAATAGTCATAGGCTCCTTGGGTGCAATCCCAAAACAACTGGAGCACCACTTGAACACCATTGGCATTGACAAATTCGCTATTAGTCAATTGCAAAAGGCAGCCTTATTAGGAACTGCTTCCATCCTGCGACGATACCTGTAATACCGTCAAACATCCACATCTGCCTATCCCAGGTCCTGGGTAAGGACTCGCTAGGTAGACAAAATGGCAAATCCGGTCTGAACATCTGGCTGACTGTGCAATGATCCTCAATAATAATAATAATAAGTTGGAAGGGACCTTGGAGGTCATCTAGTCCAACCCCCTACTCATGCAGGAAACCCTGTACCATTTCAGACAAATGGCCGTCCAGTCTCTTCTTAAAAACTTCCAGTGTTGAAGCGTTCACCGCTTCTGGAGGCAAGGAGTTCCACTGGTTCGTTGTTTTAACTGTCAGGAAGTTTCTCCTTAGTTCCAGGTTGCTTCTCTCCTTGATTTCCCTCCAGGCCCTTTCATTGTCAAGTTATCTCCCCCCCCCTTTAGAAAAACAGCAAATGCAGAAATCAAAATATAAAGGATGACAAATGGTAAGCAGCTGAAATTTCTCTTGCTGGGGCAAATGGAGGGATCGTTCTGGCCCTTCAGGGGGCAGGCAGGCTGCTTCTGACTGGGCTTTTTTTCTCCCCAGGGGAGAGGCAGATTTTGTGCGTTAACGGTTGCAAAGTTTAAAGACACACAGGCGCTTAAATACAACAAAAGGCGCTTAACTGTCTAAGGGGACCGACACCTTTTCTGACAGTTGCCCCTGGCTACCAGGCAGAAGCTGACTCTGGCCCAGGAGGATGAGAAAAGTTTTTGAGGGGTCCTTTTTGTGCTCTCTGAACTGGGTTGTTTTCTTGCAGTGCACTCACTGATGCTGTTGCCTAGTTTGGTCACGAGACGTCTGCAAGGAAACAGGCAAGCTCAGAGAACACCAGGGACCCCTGTCGTCCTCCTTCTCCTCCTCTTCCTCCACTCAGCAAATCCCCACTCCCTTCTAGCACTGATGGTGCTACCTAGTTTGGTCATGAGACGTCTGCAAGGAAACAGGCAAGCTCAGAAAGCACCAGGGACCCCTCCCCGTCCTCCTCCTTCTCCTCTTCCTCCTCCTCCACCCAGCAAATCCCCACTCCCTTCTAGCCCTGATGGTGTTACCTAGTTTGGTCATGAGACGTCTGCAAGGAAACAGGCAAGCCCAGAGACTGCCAAGGACCCCTCATTTCAGCGCTGAGCTACAAATATTCTTTATTGGGGAAAAAAATTGTTCTGTCAAACTGAAAGCAGAAGGGAGTCTCCGTTCCTTGCCTTTTCACCGGCAGCCTTGTTATTTATCACCTTCCTCCTGACTTCAGTCACTGTTATTGACATGGGATAAAATAGCAGCAAAAAAGCTTTACGGCTTTGATGCCCTATCGTGCAACTAAGCAACTTTAAGCCACATTTTATTATTTAACAACAAAATCAGTAAAATGCATCCTAGATATAGTCAGCCTCATCCATCATTACATTCATGCTGACTGCCTCTCGTTAGGGCTGAGACACCCCCCCCCAGGTGCTTTTTGGAACAGCCAGATTTTCAGCAGCTTGCTAAAAAAAAAAAGTCAGGAATGCTTTTTGATGTTGTAACTCAATAGTAACCCTTTCTTTTTTTTAGGAAAGACATCCTGCTTAAGAGATGCACGCTGCTTCCAAAGCATGCAGTTCATTGCAACTTTATGAATCACTCTTATTAAAAAGCAGGACACAGATCTAAGTGCCCAGCACCCTAAGAATACTTTAATTAAAAACTAAAATATTACAATGTGTTAAATAAAAGTTACACATTTACAACCCAAAGAGTCAAGAATTGAAAAATACATGGAAAGCTAACTGAATCATCTTGATCTCTGCTGCTGCTGCTAAGGTGGAGGCCTGGTGCATCAGACCATCCAGAAAACATCTGACAGGGAAACCTGGATATAGCCAGAAGGGAAGAATAGACAGAACCCCCCTGAGTAGGGGGTTGGGACTAGATGACCTCCAAGGTCCATTCCAACTTTTATGATTATTATAAATGCAGTTTGGATGGTGAGAATTGTGAAAAGTGGAGGACACCCAAGGGGAGAATTTCAACTGGCGGGCTCTAGGAAGACAGCCTTCTCGGCCCCAGCTTTGTGGAAGGTCCTGCCCCCCAGAAGTGAGGGAAGACCCCAATCTCTTGGCCTTCCCCAAAAGGGTACAAAATTGTGATCTTGTGCGGGGGGGGGGGGGGGGAGACACAGAGGACCAAGCAACTGTGGGGCTGGCTGTTCTCTTGGCAGGCTCCCCCACTTGTAATAATCCAACATTATTAACCTTAAAAGATTGCTTGTTGGTCAAGGATTCCCGGGAGCTGCACACAACCCTGGTTTAAGGCACCACACGGGCTAAAATGGTGTAGGGCAGGGGGTCTTCCAACTTGGCCCTTGTATGACTTGTGGACTTCCAACTCCCAGAATTCCTCAGCCCGGGCAAAGGGCCAAGTTGGAAGACCCTTGCTTTATCTGAACCTATTTAATAATAATAAAGCTGGAAGGGACCTTGGAGGTCATCTAGTGCCTGGCTGAGGAATTCTGGGAGTTGAAGTCCACAAGTCATACAAGGGCCAAGTTGGAAGACTCCTGGTCTAGGGTCTCCTGCTTGGGAGGGGTTGGACTAGATGACCTCCCAGGTCCCTTCCAACTATGTTATTCTAAGCATCCTAAATAAGTCGAGCCAAATCCAGCGGGGAGGGGACTTTTAATCAGGTGCTGCCAATCTTGGAGGGCAATTGAGGCCACGACCCCCGTCCCCACTCTTTGCAAGCTAATAAAAGACGCTGGAGTCTCCCAGGGACTTCAATTCCCGTCATCCCTCGGGAAGAACACTCACGGTTGATTGGTTGCCGCCTCCGCCACGTGAGGCCGGAGCCGCCGCGGCCCCGCCCTCTCCGATCCCGCGCATGCGCTTGCCGGCCGCCGCCTCCTTTGAGGAGTTTCTTCAGCGTCCGCCAGGGGCGCCATTGCTCGTCCTGGCCGCTCTCTTCTCCCTCCTCCTCGCCTTCTTCGAGGTCTTCGTCCCCGGCAAGGCGCTCCTCGCGGCCGGCCTGCTCCCGTTCCCGCTCGCGGAGCACCACCCGCTGCCAGAGCTCGGCGTCGATGGGCGGCAGGACCAGGCGGCGCCGCCAGCCGCCGCTGCTGCGCCTCACGCCGGCCGCCAGCAGGTTGCCGCGCTCGCGGAGGGAGGTGACGGCCCGGCAGTAGGGGCACGTGACCTCCTCCCACCAGCCCTCGCGCGCCAGCTGGCACACGCAGGCGCTGCAGATCACGTGGCGGCAGCGCGAGGGCTTCCAGGAGCCGCGCGCGCCGCCCAGCCGCCGGGGCGCGCGCCCGCAGCGGTCGTAAGGCATGCAGCAGATGCCACACTCCAGCTCGGCCGCCTCAGCGCTCTCGATCCCCGCCATCCCGCCGGCGGCTGCGCATCCAACGGACCGAACGCGCTCGCCGGCTCCCCCGCAGTTATATATAGTCGCGCCCAGCCCCGAGCCACGCCCCCCCACGAGCGTTCTAATCCAATGAGCAGAGGCAGGAGTGCCGCGCGCGGGCCCCTAGTATTACATCCAAGGAGGAGCGAGGTGCGCGCATGCGCGCGGTGGTAAAGAGTGGGGGGAGAAGAGGCCGCGCCTCCCCTGCTGTCTCTTCTTTAGGCGGGAAAAAACGGTGGAAGGCAGAAGGGGGCGGAGCTTGAGCTGAGGCGAAATGGGGGTGACTGACGTGTGGTCAGGCCGAAGTTGGTCTGGTGAAGCTCCTGATGGAGGGGAAAGCGCGATTTTTAGGTGTGCCTCCGACTTAGCCTTGGGCAAAAATTACAAAAAAAGGAATATAGGTAGTCCTCGAGGTAAAACCGCTCGTTGAAGTTAGAATGGCCCTGAAAGAAATGACTTTTACGACCAGTCCTCACGCTTACGACCGTCAGAGCATTCCCCCATGATGGTCATGTGATCAAAATTCAAGCCTGTATTTACCCCAGTTTCAGCCTCTTGGGGGTCACGTGATCACCATTTGTGACTTTCCGAGCCAGTGCCCAACAAGCAAGGTCAATGGATTCGCTTAATGACTGTCAGATTCACTTAACAACCGCAGTGCTGTTTAACAAGCCTGGCCAAAACAAAAAAAAGGTTATAAAATTGGGCAGGACTCACTTAACAACTGCCTTGCTTAGCGACAGACTTTCGGCTTTCCCGGCCCGCAAAAACAATGTTGGTGAAGGATTTGCTTAGCGATCGGGCGATTCACTTAACAACCCGAGTGATTTGCTTAACAAAATTGGCAGAAAAGCTTGTAAAAGTCGCAACTGACTTAACCACTGCCTTGCTTAGCAATGCAAGTTGTGGTCCCAGCTGTCGTAAGTCGAGGACTTCCTGTATAGTGTGCAACAGAACCAGTATCTGCGGTCAAGCAACACAATGCAAAAAATCCAAACTGGGATATTTACTTCAATATGCTGAACCAGGTTCCCTCCAGGCTGAGAGGACTACACCTCCCAGTACTCCCAGTCAACTCAGGCTGGGGATAATGGGAGGTGGTGTTCCCCAGCTGAATGTTGCTGCTGGTCCCCCCAGTGCTCTGTGCCTCTGTTTCTATTTTTTTATTTAAAATTAGCTCAGACTAGGTTTAATTCGCGCAGCCAAGATAGGAATATTAAATAGTTTCCAACTGTTATTGTTATCCAATTATTATTAATATTATCCTATTATTATTCCAATTATATCAATTACTGCCTGGTATCTCACAGTGTCTGCCTATGTATCTATTACAGGGGTCTTCAAACTTGGCCCTTTGAGGACTTGTGGACTTCAACTCCCAGAATTCCTCAGCCAGGAATTCTGGGAGTTGAAGTCCACAAGTCATCAAAGGGCCAAGTTTGAAGACCCGAGCTTGTGGACTTCAACTCCCAGAATTCCTCAGCCAGGCATGCTGGCTGAGGAATTCTGGGACTTGAAGTCCACAAGTCATCAAAGGGTCATAGTTCCCTCACGCTGGCTGAGGAATTCTGGGAGTTGAAGTCCACAAGTCATCAAAGGGCCAAGTTGGAAGACCCCTGATAGATTACCTATTTAATTGTCCATCTACCAGTAGGCCTCCACTTATGACTATAATTGAGCCCAAAATTTCTGTTTCTAACAAGACAGCAGTTAAATGAGGGGTTTTTTTGCCCCATTTTATGATCCTTCATGCCACAGTTGCTGACAGAATCACTGCAGTTCACTTAGTAACCCGGTTGTTAAGTGACTCTGCCTGTCAGAAGTTCACAGAAGGGGGTCACGTGACCCTGGGAGATTGCAACCGTCCTAAATATGTGTCAGTCGCCACCCAAAATCCATTCTATTATTATTATTATTATTATTTTGAACTTTCCTGGATTCAGTTCTGAACAGAATTTGCGATTCTGGCTAATTTTGTAGCCCAGAAGCCTTTCAGTAGCTCCCGAAAGTTGCGGCTGCAAGAGTGTACTTTTTAACATGGCAGAAAGGTAAAAGGATCAAATATACCTGTCCGAAATGGAATAGGGCAGTGGTTCTCAACCTTTTTAATGCCGTGACCCCCAACTGGTCGTAAGTCGAGGACTACTCAACCGGTCGTAAGTCGAGGACTACTCAACTGGTGCAGCACCGTTTGCAGAATGGGACTTTTGGCGGGCTCAGCAGTGCAGAGACAGCCTGGACAATTCCTATTGGCTTTTGAAAGCGAGTCTATTCAAGAGAGTCTATTCTATTGGTTTTCAAAAGCCAATAGAATAAAAGGGAGTAGCACAGCTAAGGAAAGGGGGCAAAAAATGGCGGACTGCGTTGTTTGGCGACCCCCGTGAAATGGTCGTTCGACCCCAAATGGGGTCCCGACCCACAGGTTGAGAACCACTGGAATAGGGTTTCCTTCCTGAGCAGGGGGTTGGACTAGATGACCTCCAAGACCCCTTCCAACTTTATTATTATAAATAAAAAAAAATATTTAGTGCATTGTTTGTCACCTTGCTCACCTTAAGGTGCGTGGATTTCAACTCCCAAAATTCCTTACGTTGGCTGAGGCATTCTGGGAGTTGAAGTCCCTCCAGCTTGGATGACAGACACGGATTGAGCAAACGGAAGCAAATTCCCTTTGTGCTGGCTCTGCTCAGGATGAAACTGTGACTCTGGCAAGCTGGAAAACCATGATTACTTGCCCTGCTACTCGAGATGTGCTTTCCAAGAGCAGGAGACGGGTGCCTGGAAGAAGGCAGCAGCCCCACCGGTCAGGTAAACAGGAAGCCATCAAACCGGTTCAGCACAGAAACTTCTGCCAGTTTCATTCCTGCAAGCTGGAATGTTCTCTGACAAAGGACTTAAACAGCCGGCCATCACAAGGGCTTTTGAAATAGCGGGGAATGGTTGCAAGCTGACAGCTCTTTCTGGGCCAGACACGGCTGTGCAATGTGTGATGCACAGTTGCATATTTTGTTCTGTGTGTGTGTGTGTGTGAGAAATCTGCAAACGCACTTGCTAATAACCCATCTTGTGAGTGTAAGGCGGTGTTTCTGAACCTTTGGGCATTTTAAGATGGGTGACTTCAACTCCCAGAATTCCCCAGCCAGAATACTTGACGATGGGTGGACAGATTCCCAGAATTCCCCAGCCAGGAGGCTTTTAAGATAGGTTCCCCCCCAGCTAGATTGGCTGGAGAATTCTGGGAATTGAAGTCCACCTATCTGAAAATGGACAAGGTTGAGGAATTGTGCTTGTGTAAAATCTTTATACAGAATATATACAGAATATATTCTGTTTATTCTCTGCCTTATACAGAATATTCAGTTACAGGGTTGAAAGGGACCCAGTTCAAATCCCTGCTCAAGCAGGAGAACCTAGATCAGGGGTCTTCTAACTTGGCCCTTTGATGTCTTGTGGACTTCAACTCCCAGAATTCCTCAGCCAGGCACGCTGGCTGAGGGATTCTGGGAGTTGAAGTCCACAAGTCATCAAAGGGCCAAGTTGGAAGACCCCTGACCTAGATCATTTCAGACAAACAGCTGTCCAGTCTCTTCTTAAAAACTTCCAGTGTTGGAGCATTCACCGCTTCTGGAGGCAACCTATTCCACTGATTAATTGTTCTCACCTTCAGGAAATTCCTCCTTAATTCTAGGTTGGATCTCCCTTTGTTAAGCTTCCGTTACTTCTTCTGTTCTGCCCTCGGGTGCTTTGGACAACAGCTTGACTCCCTCTTCTTTGGGGCAGCCCCTGAGATACTGGAAGACTGCTATCCTGTCCCCCCTCATCCTTCTCTTCATTAAACTAGACCTATCCAATTCCAGCAACCATTCCTTGTATGTTTTAGCCTCCAGTCCCCTAATCCTCTTTGTTGCTCTTCTTTGCACTCTTTCTAGAGTCTCAGCATCTTTTTTACATCGTGGGGACCAAAACTGGATGCCGTATTCCAAGTGTGGCCTTACCAAGGCCTTGTAAAGTGGCATTAACATTTCACGTGATCTTGATTCCATCCCTCTCTTAATGCAACCCAGCACTCTGTTGGCTTTTTTGGCAGCTGCAGCACACGGCTGGATCCTATCTAAGTGATTCTCCACTAGGACTCCGAGGTCCCTCTCACAGTTGCTACTATTGAGCCAGGTACCCCCTATACTATACCTGTACATTTGGTTTCTCTTTCCTTTCTATCCTGCTCATTCTGTTCCCTTCGCATTGTAGGATCTGCTGCTTTAAGAGAAAAGATACCAAATTGGGGGGGGGGGATGAGAAAAGGAACGAAATAAAATCTGATTTTGCAAAGCAGTTTAGCAGGATCAGCTGCTGCTACCAGCAGGACAAGGTTTTGTTGAGTCAACATCTTTCCAAAGAAGAAGAGATGCTTTGTGAAACTTGGATGTGCCAACCGGTCCGTGCCAATCCCACGGCAATTTATTAAATTTATAGAATTATTAATTTGTAGGTCAAACTGACAGTGCGTTTTTCAAGTTTGCCTGTGCTTCTTCTCCCTTGCAGTACTAAACTTAGACAATCATGGATCAAGGTTAATATCGTGAATTCTGCATTGTGGGTTTTGCCAACACAATCTCAGTTGTCATTCCTCGGCTGGGGGGGGGGAGAAAGTGGTTGGAGGGCGAAGTCTGGGCTAGATAACCCACATTAAAGTGGTCTTGCTGCCCCGCTGTAGGAGACCGATGTTAGTCTGTGGTTTGTCTGTGGTTTCTGACGACTAATTAAAATTGGGGAAAGATGCTGATTCCTGATGTGTTGTTTCTCTGTAAATTTAGGAACATCAAAGTTATTCACCCTGTTGAGCATCAACAAACACTGTGTGTTGTGGATATATATATCCCCATATATATATATCTCCACAACATATATATATATGTATGTATGTATATGTATGTATGTGTGTGTATGTATGTATATGTGTGTGTGTGTGTACATAGTGCTTTCTCTGTGTGTGTGTGTATATATATATATATAAATAATACTCTCTATGTGTGTGTGTGTATTCAAATAGTGCTTTGTGTGTGTCTCTGTGTATATATACAAATAGTGCTCTCTGTATATATGTGTGTGTGTATACAAATAGTGTTCTCTCTCTCTCTCTTTGTGTATAATAAATACAAATAATCCTTTATATGTGTGTGTGTGTGTATAATACAAATAGTCCTCTATATGTGTGTGTGTGTGTGTATAATACAAATAGTCCTCTATATGTGTGTGTGTGTATAATAAATACAAGTAGTCTCTCTTTCTCTTTATATATATAAATATGTGTATATGTGTGTGTGTGTATAATAAATACAAGAGTCCTCTATATATATGTCCGTTTTTCACACTTACAACCATTGCAGCCTCTCTAGGGCCGTGTTATCAAAATCTGGGCACTTGGCAACGGGCATGTATTCAACGGTCTAACAAAATTGGAAGGGACCTTGGAGGTCGTCTAGTCCAGCCCCGTGCTCGTACAGAAAACCCGATGCCATTTCGGACAACCTCAAGCAAAAGCCAACGGGAGAAGCCAGTTTCGCTTAATGACCGATTCACTTAACGAGTGCAGTGACTGGCTTAGCAACTGTGGCCCAACTGTGGACGACACTCAAACTTAAGCACCGCTTTGCTTAGCCCTGGAAATGTGGGGCTCTGTCGCAGCCCACCTGTAATGATAATTTAAAAAAAAATCAACGTATGTCAGCCCAAGTGCCCCTCGCTAAGAAGCTGCTCTTCAAAGTTTCAGAATGAATAATACACGCAGACTCCGGATATGCCAGCCGGATTAAAACCTCAGGGTTGAAGTGGTTTTATTGTACAGAAGCGGTGAACCAATTAAAGAAAGACCGTTCAGCTGGATTAGGCGCCACACGCTTGAGTGAAAACAAGCACCCAGCGTGCCGCCTTTGCTTGTTTTCCCGCTCAAACGGGTCTGATTAAGAACAAAATCCTGCAATAAGATCCGACGCGCGTTCGTTTTTTTCCCTTCTAATCTGGTGGTTTGAGACGTTTCTTCTCGTTTCTTCCCATCCGCTAAGCCAGCTGTTTTGGATTGGAGGAGTGAGGAAAGCAGCAGGCCAGGAACCAGGAGACGGTGAGTTGTAGTTCTGCCTTGTGCACGAAAGCCGCCTGGGTGACTTCCGGTCAATTGCCAGGAGATGGTGAGTTCTAGTTCCGCGCCTTAGCCACAAGAGCCAGCTGGGTGACTTTGGATGAATTGCCAGGAGAAAAGTACAGACGGAAGGAAGGAAGGAAGGAAGGAGGGAAAATAGATGAAAGGAAAATAAAGGAGGAAGGAAGGTGATGGGAATGAGAAGGAAAGGGAGAAAAGGAAGGAAGGAAGGAAGGAAGGAAGGAAGGAAGGAAGGAAGGAAGGAAGGAAGGAAGGAAGGAAGGAAGGAAAGAAGAAAGGAAAATAGATGAAAGGAAAATAGACAAGGAAGGAAGGCGATGGGAATGAGAAGAAGGAAAGAGGGAGAAAAGGAAGGAAGGAAGGAAGGAAGGAAGGAAGGAAGATAGACGAGGAAGGCAATGGGAATGAGAAGAAGGAAAGAGGGAGAAAAGGAAGGGAGGAAGGCAGGGAGGGAGGAAGGAAGGAAGGTTGCTTGCATTACACGTTCTGCTCTCCTGGCTGGTGACCTAATTCCCATCATCCCCAGCCTATAGGCTGCTGAGCATCCCCGCCCCTCCAACTTTGCGGCTTCTTATTCCAGCCTTCCCCCCCTCCCCCGACTCTCCGCTTTTTCAGGATTAATGGGGTCCCTGCAGTGACTCTCCCTGGGGTATAAGGAGATGGCTCGCCAGGTGAAGCAAAGAAGGAAGCCGGGATACAGTGTGCTGGGAAAAGCCTCGACTTTCTCTGCCAGGCAGTGGTGGATGATGGTTTGTGGCTACCCCAAGCTCCTCCTCCTCCTCCTCCACACCCTTCCTCCCTTCTAGCACTGATGTTGTTACCTAATTGGGTCATGAAATGTCTGCAAGAAAACAACCAAGCTCAGAGAGCACCAAGGGCCCCACAATCTTCCCCCTCCTCCTCCTCCTCCTCCTCTTTCTCCTTCTCCTCCCCCTCCTCCTCCCCTCCTCCCCCTCCCCCTCCTCCTTCACCTCCTCTTCCCCCTGCTCTTCTTCCCCCTGCTCCTCTTCCACCTCCTCCTCTCCTTCTCCTCCCCTCCTCTTCCTCCTCCCCCTCCCCCTCCTCCTTCACCTCCTCTTCCCCCTGCTCCTCTTCCACCTCCTCCTCTCCTTCTCCTCCCCCTCCTCCTCCATCTCCTCCCCTCCTCTTCCTCCTCCCCCTCCTCCTTCACCTCCTCTTCCCCCTGCTCCTCTTCCACCTCCTCCTCTCCTTCTCCTCCCCCTACTCCTCCTCTTCCACCTTCTCCTACTCCTTCTCCTCCCTTCCCCCTCCCCCTCCCCCTCCTCCTCCTCCTCTCCACACCCTTCCTTCCTTCTAGCATTGATGTTGTTACCTAATTGGGTCATGAAACATCTGCAAGAAAACCACCCAGCTTAGAGAGCACCCAGGGCCCCACAGTCCTCCCCCTCCTCCTCCTCCTCCTCCCCCTCCAGGTGAGACGGACCCCTGCCTCCACGCGCAAGGCCGGTCCAAAGGAGCCAGTGGCAGAACTTCTCCTGCGGAAGGCATCCAATTCGTGGGGAGGGAAGCTCGCGCTTTCTTTCTTTCCTTTTGAAGAATGTTAATTGCCCAGTGCAGGGGAAGCGCCAGTCGCCCTGGAGGATGTTCAGCACGTGGACCGGAGGAAGCCGTCGTCACGTGGAGATCCTGGTTACGACACGGTCAAGAGACGCCTCCAGGAATCTTCGCATTCGGGCTGCGTCACTCCCCAGGCAGGTAGCCAACGATTCAGCTCCACACCTATTTTGTAATTCACTGGCTAAACTGGGCAGGGGCAAGTTTTCTTTTTCCAGGAGCGGCTCGCCATTGCCTCCTTCCTAGGGCTGATAAGATACGGCTGGCTGACGGTCCCCCAGCCGACTTCCACGCCCAAGGCAAGACTAGAACTCTCAGCCCCCTGGCGATTGGCCCAGCGTCACCCAGAGGCTTTCATGCCCACGACAGGACTAGAACTCACCGCCTCCCAGTTTTTAGCCCAGCACCTTCCCCTCTACACCAAACTGGCTCTCGGCCATCGTTATTCCTCCCAAGAACTTGAACACAGCACCAGGCTAAAACCAACTCCCCCCCCCTCCCCAACTCTTCAGGAGAGACGCAAGAACGAGGAACAACGCAGGCCGGCCGCCTCTGGTGTCATCCTCTGCTATTTATTTTCAACAGTTTGGTTGTTTCCAAACAACAGTCAAGAAGAAGAAGAAAAACCCTAGAACAGTGTTTTCTCAACCTTGACCATTTTAAGGCATGTGGACTTCAACTCCCAGAATTCCACAGCCAGCATTGCTGGCTGTGGAATTCTGGGAGTTGAAGTCCACATGCCTTAAAATGGTCAAGGTTGAGAAACACTGCCCTAGAAGTAGCTAGATGGACCCATTCTATTGACATCAAGCGGTCTCTGCGGATGGAGGAGCAGCGCCACCACCATCCCTAACTCAGCCCTGGACTACGGTGCCCATCGCCCCCAAGGTTACAGCCGGACAGGCAGAGTCGGCCAGGTTGCAGAAGCAGTTGGGGCAGGGGGGCGGAACCGGAATAAGAGAAGGCCGTTTGCCTGGAGGAAGAGGAGGAGGAGGAGGAATGGTGGCTGACTTCTCTTTTCTTCCCCCATTTTCTTGCTTTTCTCTCACCGCAAGTTTCAAAGTTAACTTTTTTTTAAACTGGGAGAGAGATCCCCCAAAAGTCCTTTTTTTTTTTTCTTTCCAAGAGGCAAGCGGGCTTTGTTTCTCCTTGAAGACGTTTCGCTTCTCATCCAAGAAGCTTAGTAATAATAATAATAAAGTTGGAAGGGACCTCGGAGGTCTTCTAGTCCAACCCCCTGCTCAGGCAGGAAACCCTGTGTGCCATTGCAGCCAAACGGTGGTCCGGCCTCGTCTTAAAAACAGTAAAGTGCGTTGCCCTGAGCTTTCAGCGGATACAAATCTGGATCAAGAATCTTTTAAAAATTTAAATTCTTTTTTTTTTAAAAAAAAAAAACACTTTCCCTCCTGCCCCCCCCCAAGCCACCTGGCAGCCCACCCCATAAGGATCTCTTTTTCTGATTTATAGGTAGAAATGCTACTGGAAACCGTTTTCAGTTATAACAGCTCTATGCCGAGCGGCTTCCTGAACTGGCTGGAATTCTTCCTAGCTATCAAAAAGGAGAATGCGCCCCAAAATATTCCCCCAAAGGGGAGCAGCCTTGCTAAGGGCGGCCAGCCACCGCAATGTGGAGGGCGAGAAAGAGGACCGGAAGTGGGTTTGCGAAGCAGGTACGATGGGTCTTACTTGGAAAGGGGTTGGATTTGCATGCAAATTAGAGATTTAGAATAGAAGAGAGCTGGAAGGGACCTTGGAGGTCTTCTAGTCCAGCCCCCTGCTCAAGCAGGAGAACCTACACCAGGGGGCTTCAAACCTGGCCCTTTTATGACTTGTGGACTTCAACTCCCAGAATTCCTCAGCCAGGTGTGCTGGCTGAGGAATTCTGGGAGTTGAAGTCCACAAGTCACAAAAGGGTCCTAGTTCCCTCACGCTGGCTGAGGAATTCTGGGAGTTGAAGTCCACAAGTCATCAAAGGGCCAAGTTTGAAGCCCTCTGCCCTATACCATTCCAGACAAATAGGTAATGTAATCAGAATAGAGCTGGAAGGGACTTTGGAGGTCTTCTAGTCCAGCCCCTGCTCAAGCAGGAGACCCTATACCATTTCGGACAGGAGGTTATCCAGTCTCTTCTTAAAACTCTCCAGTGATGGAGCAATTCGCAACTTCTGGTGGCAAGCAGTTCCCCTGGTTAATTGTCCTCACTGTTAGGAAGTTTCTCCTTCATTCCAGGTTGCTTCTCTCTTTGGTCCCTTTCCAAAGAATTTTAAGGGACTCAGAATGAAGGTTTCTCTGCTGGGCTTTGCCACGTTGAATAACCTCACTGAACATCATGTTCCATTATGGCAGGATTGTCCAAACGTGTCCCTTTTAAGAGATGCGGACTTCAACACCCAGAATTCCAGCTGAGAGAGCGCAAGTCCACATGCCTGGCTGGGGAATTCTGGGAGTTGAAGTCCACATATCTTAAAGCGACCAAGGTGAAGACAATCTGCCTTCGGACTTCTGTGGCTGTTCACAGAAAAAGCTCATCCAGGGGTCTTCCAACTTGGCCCTTTGATGACTGGTGGACTTCGACTCCCAGAATTCCTCAGCCAGGCACACCGGCTGAGGAATTCTGGGAGTCGAAGTCCACCAGCCATCAAAGGGCCACGTTGGAAGACCCCTGCTTGTGGACTTCAACTCCCAGAATTCCTCAGCCGGGCACGCCGGCTGAGGAATTCTGGGAGTTGAAGTCCACAAGTCCTAAAAGGGCCACGCTTGAAGAACCCTGCTTGTGCACTTCAACTCCCAGAATTCCTCAGCCGGGCACGCCGGCTGAGGAATTCTGGGAGTTGAAGTGCACAAGTCACCAAAGGGCCACGTTGGAAGACCCCTGGACTAGTCAAATGCAGGAATCCACGAGGTTTAACCGCGCGGCACCTTTTGTCCGTTCAAAGGGGAACTCTGAGATCATTGCAACTCCCGCGGTGAAAATTGGGAAATTTGTCAGCTGCATGCCAAGGCGACGGGGCCGGTGCTCTTGTGAGAAAGCCCACCGTCTCCTCCGTTCTGACCAGCAGATGCCCACCCCATGGCTGCCCTCCGCAGAGACCGAGGGAAGAGGTGCAGGTGCTACTCTATAGAGTATAAACTTCACAGCCAGCGCAAGGCTATCGAGAAGTGCGAAAAAGGGGGAGGCCGCCAGGCCAACCGGAGCGAAGCATTGGGGTAGGGAGGGGGGAACGCAGGAGCTGTCCTTCCTCTTTCCCCACTGCCCCACCTGACCCTTGACCCCAAGGGCCACTTTTTATTATTGCTTTTAAAAGAGATGGCTCATTCCTTGAAAATGGATCGGGGGGGCGGGTGAAAATCGGGCAGGAAGGGAGGGAGGAGAAATACAGAAGAGGAAGGAAGGAAAAGGAAAATGGGAAGCCCTGGGAGGAGAAGGGGAGGAGGAGAAGGAGAAGAAGAGGAGGAGGAGGAGGACCCTGGGGTCTTTGGTGCCCTCTGAGCTGGGTGGTTTTCTTGCAGACGTTTCGTGACCAAACTAGATAACATCAGCAGCGGTAGAAGGGAGAGAGGTTTGCAGGGTGGAGGAAAAAGAGGAGGGGGAAGACGGAGAGGAAAGGGAGGAGGAGGAGGAGGAGGAGGAGGGGGGGGGGACAATGGGGTCCTGGTTAGTTTCTGAGCTGGGTGGTTTTCTTGCAGACGTTTCATGGCCCAACTAGATAACATCATACACTGATGAGGTTACCTAGTTTGGGTCATGAAACGTCTGCAAGAAAACCACCCAGCTCAGAGAGCACCAAGAACAGAAAACGGAGAGGGAGGGAAGGAAGGAAGGAAGGGAGGAAGGGAGGGAGGAAAGAGGGAGGGAGGGAGGGAAGGAAGAAAGAGTGGGAGGGAGGGAGGAAAAGGAGGGAAGGAAGGAAGGAGAAAAGGATGGAGGGAAGAGGGAGGAAGGAAGGAGAAAGGGAGGGAAGGGGAAAGGGAGGAAGGAAGGGATAGAGGAAAGAGGGAGGGAGGGAAGGAAAGAGAAAGAAAGGAAGAAAGAAAAAGAAAGAGTGGGAGGAAGGAGGGAAGGAAGGAGAAAGGGAGGAAAGGGAGAAGGAAGAAAGAAAGAGGAAGAAAGAGAAAAAGAAAGTGGGAGGGAGGGAAGAAGAAGGGAAGGAAGGGAGGAAGGGAGGGAGGAAAGAGGGAGGGAGGGAAGAAAGAAAGAAAGAAGAGTGGGAGGGAGGGAGGAAAAGGAGGGAAGGAAGGAAGGAAGGAGAAAAGGATGGAGGGAAGAGGAAGGAAGGAGAAAGGGAGGGAAGGGGAAAGGAGGAAGGAAGGGATAGAGGAAAGAGGGAGGGAGGGAAGGAAAGAGAAAGAAAGGAAGAAAGAAAAAGAAAGAGTGGGAGAAAGGAGGGAAGGAAGGAGAAAGGGAGGAAAGGGAGAAGGAAGGAAGAAAGAGAAAAAGAAAGAGTGGGAGGAAGGAGGGAAGGCTGAGGAGCTGAGAACCAGAGCTGGGTTCACCCCCATTTCGAGTCCTGACCCCTAGGAGCCTTTGGGGAGCATTCTCTTCCCTCTCAACCAATCACTGCTGGAGGACCAAACCCGGCCACATCCCTCAAGTCCTGGACTCCGTGTTCCCGGCCACCACACCAGAAATAAGCTGCCCATTTCTTCTGGGACGGCTTTCCCCTTCCCTAATCTAGTCGCCGGGACTCCTGGTGGTCTCCCATCCCAACCTCTACCAGGTTGGACCCTGATTCGGCTTCTGCCATCGGCTGCAGCCAGCCAGCCAGCGGGGACCGACCCAGACGGGCGATCCAGGCAGGTCAGCCCACCTGCCCAGTTGCTTCTTGAGAAATCGAGGGTAGGGGCCAGGGGGTCAAAAAAGGCAAGATGGCGGCCGCCATCCTACGAGCTCAGGACCGCCCCTTCTTTCGTGCACATCCTAACACACACGTGCTGGGATTTCCGTGACAAGATCGCAGCCAGCATCTTGACCTGGCAGGTGTCACAGTAGGTTTTGCTCCCCCCCCCTTTTTTTGGGGGGGGGAAACAATTTAAGAAGGAAAAGGATCTGCTGGACAAATTATTTTTGGGGGAGCCACTGAAGGAAGAACTGTGAAGAACCGAAAAGAGAAAGGCAAACTCGGAAGAATTAAACTGGAGTGTGTGTGTGTGTGTGTGCGCACATGTGTTTTTCTTCCACTGTGGGTGCTCCTTTCCCACGTGGCTCCTGATTTAGGCCAGCCTGGCCCTTCGGCAATGCCTCTCGGTGGATTCGGACGATAATGCTGGTGTTAATCCCAGAAAACGTGGGACCGTATTGCGATTGTGCTTCCGTGACCTGAAATTCCCAACCTGGCCGCCTTTCAGACGTGCATTGGGCCTAAAACCTCTGGGTCCCTGTCTCCTCCCCCCCCCCACAGCATGTCCAGAAAGGAAACACGGATTGGAGAAAACGGATCGCCACGTGCCACGGCCTCCAAGGCAAAAGCAATCCAGGGAGAAACGGGGTGCAGAGGACCCCCACAAGGGTTAAATCGAGGTTATCTTACACCAGTGGTTCTCAACCTTTCTAATGCCGCGACCCCATAATACAGTTCCCCATGTTGTGGTGACTCCCAACCACTTATATATCACCGGGTGCCAGGGCCGTGGCCAAAGAAAAGGGGGAAAAAATGGCGGACAGCCTTGTTTGGCGACCCCCGTGAAATGGTCGTTCGACCCCAAATGGGGTCCCGACCCACAGGTTGAGAACCACTGTCTTACACCCAGACAAACTGAGGTACTCTTAGACCGAGATTGTGCTTATTTCTCTAGGTTGTCCCCCCCCCCACACACACACTTCCAACAACTGTCTGTCCCTCTGGAGAGAGCCAGTCTCCCCCCCCCCATACACCATACGGAAAGGGGGTGCAGCAGCCCGACTAGGCCCAAGGCAGCGGGCCTCCCCCGCCAAGCACGATTGCTCATGCCGTAGATTTGAACTCAAGACTCAAGCAGCTGCCACGGGGCAGGGCGAAGCCTTCCGCGTCAACCTGCCTTGGAAGAATATGGATATTTGGTTCATGCGCAAAAGCAGCGGCGCCTCTTGGCCCACCCCCGCCCTGTAGAAGGCAGCAGCTGGTGGGAGGCGGGGGGGTGGGGTGGGATGGGATGGAACGGGGGTCCTCGGAGGAGCAGGTGGGGCCGGGCCCGGCCAGCCCTACGCCCGGGACTCCTTCTTGACGTTGGGTTTGTTCCCCAGGATCGCGTCAATTTCCTGGATGACTTGAGGGGTCAGCTGGGTTAGGACCTGTAGGGGGAGAAAGCGTGAAGAGGGGGAAAAATGTCGCTGAATGAGGGGGTTGGACTAGATGACCTCCAAGGTCCCTTCCAACTTTATTGTTATTATTATGGATCATCGCACAGTCAGCCAGATGTTCAGACTGGATTTGGCATTTTGTCTACCTATCGAGTCCTTACCCAGAACCTGGGACAGGCAGATGTGGATGTTTGATGGTATTACAGATATCGTCGCAGGATGGAAGCAGTTCCTAATAAGGCCGCCTTTTGCAATTGACTAATAGCGAATTTGTCAATGCCAATGGTGTTCAAGTGGTGCTCCAGTTGTTCTGGGATTGCACCCAAGGAGCCTATGACTATTGGTACTACCCTTGCTTGCTTTTGCCACAGTCTTTCTATTTCTATTTGTAGGTCTTTGTATTTTGTTATCTTCTCCAGCTCTTTCTCTTCTATTCTGCTGTCTCCAGGCACTGCCATGTCCACTCTCCAGACTTTTTTGTCTTTCTTATCGACAATTGTTAAGTCTGGGGTGTTATGTTGCAGGTGCTTGTCTGTTTTTTTTAATTTAATTTTATTATTATTATTATTATTACATCTGTGTTGTTACAGCTGCCTTCTCAGTTGACTTGAGGCAGGGTCTCTTAAAATATCACAAAATGGCTAGGCGGGCTGAGCGGGCTAAAAAGCACATCTTTTGGGGAAGGGCAGCTTCCCAGAACACCCTGGATTGCAGCCCCCTTAAAGTTGATTTTCTCTAAGGGGTTGGGGGGCGTTTGGGGGGGCAATCCAGGGATGGCTGGAGGCTTGTGCTGTTCAGCCTATTTACCTGTTTTTGTTCAAATCACCTTGCGTGGTGGGAAAAACTTCAGGTGGATCTAGGATACGGGTCTGAGGAATTCTGGGAGTTCAAGTCTTCAAACTGGGACCTTTTAGGACTTGTGGACTTCAACTCCCAGAATTCCTCAGCCAGGCACACTGGCTGAGGAATTCTGGGAGTTGAAGTCCACAAGTCATAAAGGGGTCTTAGTTCCCTCACGCTGTCTGAGGAATTCTGGGAGTTGAAGTCCACCAGTCACCAAAGGGCCACGTTGGAAGGCCCCTGATCTAGAACATGGAGAGCAAGGGGGGGACTTCCCCCACCAACAGCCCCCTACCTTATGGAGTTAAACGCAGCCCCCCTCCCCCGCTGAGCAATCGATCACCAGATCTCTGGCGTCCTCCTCCTTCTCCTCACCTGAATAGATCCCAGGTTCTCAATCAGCTGCTTGGCACTGGAGACCCCCAAGAGCACAGAACTGACCCCTTCCGAGCGGAGACACCAGGCTTTGGGGAAAGAGGAATCCCCGAAATAGGTCAGAAGGGAACAAGTAGAGCATCCTCTCCCCACCTTTCTAAAATTGGTGTTTGTGTGTGGGTGTGAGTGTGAGTGTGATCGTTCCCTCTCATCTCCGGTGCATTTGGAGACACTCTTCTGCAGGCCCCTCCTTGCTGTGAACCTGCTCCAGGGGCTGCACTGATTTCTCAAATCAAGAGGGTCCGAGCTAAAGCATCAGGCACCCAAAAAAAATGTTTGTGACGGAACCACATCTGTTCACGCCTTCATCTGTCTGATACATTCTTCGGAATTGCCCTTCTTGCCTCTTTTCCAGTCCCCCCCCCCCCGTCTCAACCAGAGCTGTGGCTTTTCCTGGTGGTCTCCCCTTCAAATGCCCAAGTCTTGCTTAACCGACTAACGGAATAACAAGAGTTGGAAGGGACCTTGCAGGTCCCCTAGTCCACCCCCACCTCCCACCACCCGTTCAAGCGGGAGACCTTATATATATACCATTTCAGTTACATGGTTATCCAGTCTCTTCTTAAAAACCTCCAGCGATGGAGCACCCACAACTTCTGGTGGCAAGTCGTTCCACTGGTTAATTGTCTTCCTTGTCAGGAAATTTTTCCTTAGCTTTTCAAGAACAGCCAAAATCCTTAAGAGACTTCTGGGAGTTTCTATTTTCTATTATTTTCTATTTTCCTTTATTTTCCATTATTTTCTATGTTCTGTTCTATCCTATTTCTATTCTATTCTATTCGGTTCTGTTCTATTCCTTATTTCTATTCTAATTCCATCTATTCTATTCTATTCTATTCTATTCTATTCTATTCTATTCTATTCCTTACTTCTATTCTAATTCCATATATTCTATTCTGTCCTGTCCTGTCCTATTCTATTATTCTATTCTATTCTATTCTATTCTATTCTATTCTATTCTATTCTATTCTATTCCTTACTTCTATTCTAATTCCATATATTCTATTCTGCCCTGTCCTGTCCTATTCTATTATTCTATTCTATTCTATTCTATTCCTTATTTCTATTCTAATTCCATATATTCTATTCTATTCTATTCTATTCTATTCTATTCTATTCTATTCTATTCTATTCTAATTCCATCTATTCTATTTTATTCTATTCTATTTCATTCCATTCCTTATTCAATTCCATATATTCTATTCTATTCTATTCTATTCTATTCTATTCTATTCTATTCTATTCTATTCTATTCTATTCTATTCTACTCTATTCTACTCTATTCTATTCCTTATTCTATTCTATTCTATTCCATTCCATTCCATCCTCTATTCTATTCTATTCTATTCTATTCTATTCTATTCTATTCTATTCTATTCTATTCTATTCTATTCTATTCTATTCTATTCTATTCCATTCCATTCCATTCCATTCTAAGAAGGCCTTATCTGGATCCCCTAGCGGAGAGGGATGACTGCCTGCCTTGGGGCCTTGTTACAAAAAGGCACGCACACAGACACACACACACACACACAGACAGACACACACACACACACACACACACGTCCTCCAGCGTCCTCACCAATGGCCAGCTGCGCCACCGTGCAGCCCAGGCGTTCAGCAATGGGCTGTAGCGCTTTCACCTTGCTTTGCTGCTTCTTCCCGTCTTCGCTCTGCAGCTTCTCCTTCAGCCAGTGGTAGCCCTGAAAGAGGAGGAGAAGGCCAGACCGTCACGGAGGGACCAGCAAGCCGTGAACCTCAGCCCAACCAGCTGGCTGAGGAATTCTGGGAGTTGTAGTCCACATGTCTTAAAAGTTGCCAAGGTTGATAGACCCCTGATATAGATGGTGATAATTTATAAAAATTATTAAGCGCAAATGGAAACACATGCATTGTTTCCACAGCAAGGAAGATAAAGCAGAAAGGGCTCAACGGTCTGTTTGATTCAAAGAGGAGAATACACTTAATTACTTTTTAAAATTGGGACACCACTTCTGGATTTGGTGCTTGGGAAGGGGGGAAAGATCGGTGACCTCTGTGCTAGCGTGTAAAAGTGAAAAGCGGAAGCCGTATTGTGCTTATCTTGTGCTGCGCTTCCAAAGAGTCGGAAAAAGTCAACGCTTTTCTCTTTTTTCCCTTTGTATTTTCTCTCCCCCCCTCTTTTTTCCTTCCCCTAATTCCCTGTGTTTTATTTTCCTTTCTATTTTATTCTTAGATAAAACGATAGAGGAAGAGATCCAGGAGACCCTGGGAACTCTCCACGCCGACAGAAGGAAGACAAATCTTCCATCCCAGAAATTCCTGGCAAGGGGTTCCTGGCCTTGGAAGCCCACCAAGCTGGGGAGGACTTGAAAAGCCCACCTGGAAGCGAGCTGTGTTACCTTTTGGCAGTCAAGAACGGTTGGGATCCTACCTTCATGGAAGCCCGGCAGTTTTCCGGCACTTGCTCCTCATATTTCCCTGTGATGAGTCCACAGGCCAGCGGAGACCAAGTTATGGCACCTACTCCTGAAGACGGTAAATGGGGCAGTTGGGGGTCAGGAGCGACAACAGGCCTTCCTACTCCCCTCACTGAATAATAATAATAAAGTTGGAAGGGACCTTGGAGATCATCTAGTCCAACCCCCTGCTCAGGCAGGAATAGATATCTTCAGGGGAGGAGGTCAAGCTATTATCCAAAGCGCCTGAAGGCAGGACAAGAAGCAACGGGTGGAAATTAATCAAGGAGAGAAGCAACCTGGAATTAAGGAGAAACTTCCTGACAGTTAGAACAATTAGCCAGTGGAACTACCTGCCTCCAGAAGCGGTGAATGCTCCAACACTGGAGGTTTTTAAGAAGAGACTGAACAGCCATTTGTCTGAAATGGTGTAGGGTTTCCTGCCTGAGCAGGGGGTTGGACTAGATGACCTCCAAGATCCCTTCCGAGTCTGTTATTCTGTTATTCGTTTTTTTCCTTCCTTCCTTCCTTCCTTCCTTCCTTCCTTCCTTCCTTCCTTCCCTCCCTCCCTCCTTCCCTCCCTTCTCCAACACTGGACGTTTTTAAGAAGAGAGTGGACAGCCATTTGTCTGAAATGGTGTAGGGTTTCCTGCCTGAGCAGGGGGTTGGACTAGATGACCACCAAGGTCCCTTCTGAATCTTATTCTTTTTTCCTTCCTTCCTTCCTTCCTTCCTTCCTTCCTTCCTTCCTTCCTTCCTTCCTTCCTTCCCTCCCTCCCCCCCCTCCCTCCCTTCTCCAACTGAAAGTTTTTAAGAAGAAACTGGACAGCCATTTGTCTGAAATGGTGTAGGGTCTCCTGCCTGAGCAGGGGATTGGACTAGATGACCTCCAAGGTCC
Organism: Crotalus adamanteus; assembly: GCA_039797435.1. Taxonomy (NCBI): domain Eukaryota; kingdom Metazoa; phylum Chordata; class Lepidosauria; order Squamata; family Viperidae; genus Crotalus; species Crotalus adamanteus. The sequence goes on along the minus strand of CM077936.1, from coordinate 143,016,583 downwards.
CTTCTGAATATTATTCCTCCCTCCCTCCTTCCCTCCCTCCCTCCTTCCCTCCCTCCCTTCCTTCTTTCCCTCCCTCCCTTCCTCCCTTCTCCAACACTGGAAGTTTTAAAGAAGAGACTGGACAGCCCTTTGTCTGAAATGGAATCGGGTCTCCTGCCTGAGCAGGGGGTTGGACTAGATGACCTCCAAGATCCCTTCTGACTTTATTATTATTATTATTATTATTATTATTATTATTTATTATTATTCACCTGGCAGGCTTGGTCCTTCCCTCAAGCTTATTGTGACCCCAGAGCAAGGGACCCCCAACTCCTTCAAGCATCAGCCAGTGGGGTGATTAGCCCATTCACCTTGGGCTAATAAGCCACCTTCACTTCCGCAACGGGCAATGTTTGGGAATCATGGTTTGTCTCCTAGGGAGGGGATCCTAATTGCAAAAAAAAACCCCTCCCCTAAAGACACAACCGAGGTCCTTTTTTGTGTTCGTCGGTGTTTTGCCAACTCTGACCATTTTAAGACCGGTGGAGTTCAACTCCCAGAATTCCTCTGGCTGGGGAATTCTGGGAGTTGAAATCCAGCCGTCTTAAAGTTGCCGAGATGATGAACCCACTAATGTCGGTTCAAAGCAGGGTTAACATGAGTAGATGGGGAGGGGGAAAGGAAGGACCTTACCATGCAGGAGGGGAAAATAAGGGGGGGGGAGACCCCCTCCTCCCCTCCCCCTCCCCAGCCCCCCCTTCCTCCTTACCGATCTTGTGATACAATTCCGGAAGCTGGGTCTCCACCTTTTCCCTCTGGAACATGTGATACTCCGCTTGTTCGCACACGGGAGGGATGAGGTTGAACTGGCGGGCTACCGAGTAGGCTTCCTACGTCGCAGAGAAGAAAGAGAGGAAAGGAAGAAGAGATGGGGGGGGGGAAAGAGAGAAGAACCCATCTTTACCGCCACCCCAAAAGAGATTTTACCATAATCTCCATGGCGCTCCATCGAGAAGTGCCCCAGTACATGGCCATGCCTTGGTTGATGACGTACGTCATGGCTCGGACGATCTCTGACGGGAAGAACGGAAATATAAAAGAGATCAGCACTAAAGTCCCTTTTTCCTTCGTTTCTTCCTCATGTCTCAAAGACGGGGAGTCTTCCGTACTCAGAAAAACAGGTTAACGGGGGGGGGGGGGAAAAGGGAACGAAGGCCAGGGACTTGATGCAGAACTTCATCTGAACAGAATATCGGAGATGGAAGGGACCTTGGGAGGTCTTCCAGTCCAGCCCCCTGCTCAGGCAGGAAAATCTACACCATCTCAGACAAGTGACTGTCTAGTCTCTTCTTAAAATCCTCCAGTGATGGAACGCCCACGATTTCTGGTGGCCAGCTGTTCCACTGGTTAATTGTCCTCACTGTCAGGAAGTTTCTCTTTAATTCCAGGTTGCTTCTCTCTTTGGTCAGTTTCCCACCATTGTTTCTCGTCCTTCCCTCTGGTGCTTTGGAGAACAACGTGACCCCCCCTTCTCTTTGTGGCAGCCCCCCAAATACTGGAACGCTGCTATCATGTCTCCCCCGTTTCTTCTTTTCTCTAGACTAGCCAGACCCAAGTCTTGCAGCCGTTCTTCATATGTTTTGGTCTCCAGGCCTTGGATCCTCTTAGTTGTTCTTCTCTGACCTTTTTCCAAACTCTCAACATCTTTTTTTGTGAGACGGTGACCAAAATTGGTTGCAGTAGCCCAAGTGTGGCCTCACCAGGGTTTTATAAAGCGGTGCTAATACTTCGCGTGATCACAATTGTCCAGCTAAAGTAGTGCTTCTCACCCTGTGGGTCGGGACCCCATTTGGGGTCGAACGACCATTTCACGGGGGGTCGCCAAACAACGCAGTCCGCCATTTTTTTCCCCCCTTTTCCTTAGCTGTGCTACTCCCTTTTATTCTGTTGGCTTTTGAAAGCCAATAGAACAGACTCTCTTGAATAGAGTCTAATTCTATTGGCTTTCAAAAGCCAATAGGAATTGTCCAGGCTGTCTCTGCCCTGCTGAGCCCGCCAAACGTCCCAGTCTGCAAACGGTGCTGCACCCGTTGAGTAGTCCTCGACTTACGACCGGTTGAGTAGTCCTCGACTTACAACCGGTTGGGGGGTTGCGGCATTAAAAAGGTTGAGAACCACTGCTCCAGACAGAAGGAAGTTTTGCTGATCAGGATTTCTGGATATTTAAATAGCGGCCGACACGATGAAAAGCAGCTAGACGGGAGACTGTGGCCTAGTTGATAGCACAACCCACACACAACTTCAGACGGAGGGGGGGGGAGGCACAAAACTTGCACTACACTACACACATCTGCTGCCTACACAGAAGCACAGCGGGACTAAACCTAGATGAGTAAGATGGAAGCAAACTCCACTGAAACCAACAGAGGTTACTTCTTGGAAAGACATGCAGCAGATTTTAAAAAAAGTATTTCTCAGCCTTGGAAAAGTTCAAGGCGGGTGGACTCCAACTCCCAGAATTCCCCAGCCAGCCATGAATTGGTGGTTGGGGAATTCTGGGAGTTGAAATCCACCCGCCTTGAACTTTTCCAAGTCTGAGAACCGCTGAGTTAGGGGATTAAAGACGACTGGCTACAACTAGGAGGCGATGATGGACGGCAGGAAGAAGTCCTGGGTTCAAGACGAGAGGAAAAAGTGGCAAATCCTTCTCAAGCCTTCCTGTGCGGGTCTTTACGTAGCCTTTCTGCTATATAATAATAATAATAATAGTAATAGTAATAATAATAATAATAATAGTTGGAAGGGACCTTGGAGGTCATCTAGTCCAACCCCCTGCTCAGGCAGGAAACCCTACACCATTTCAGACTACTACTACTACTACTACTACTACTACTACTACTAGCAATAGTAGTAGTAGTAGTAATAGTAGTAATAGTAATAATAATAATAATAATAATAAAGTTGGAAGGGACCTTGGAAGTCATCTAGCCCAACCCCCTGCTCAGGCAGGAAACCCTATACCATTTCAGACTAGTGATAATAATGGTAATAATAGTAGTAGTAATAATAATAATAATAATAATAATAAATTAGAAGGGACCTTGGAGGTCATCTAGTCCAACCCCCTGCTCAGGCAGGAAACCCTATACCATTTCAGACTAGTGATAATAATAATGGTAATAATAGTAGTAATAATAATAATAATAATAATAAATTAGAAGGGACCTTGGAGGTCATCTAGTCCAACCCCCTGCTCAGGCAGGAAACCCTATACCATTTCAGACTACTACTACTACTACTACTACTACTACTACTACTACTAATAATAATAAAGGGTTGGAAGGGACCTTGGAGGTCATCTAGTCCAACCCCCTGCTCAGGCAGGAAACCCTATCCCATTTTTTTTTCTTCCCCGTTGCATTTTTTTTCCCACCTCGTTTTTTAACCTCTGGCAATTTATTTTATTTCATTTTATTTTATTTTACCCTAACACGTGTGCATCTCTCTTTTGTCTTTTGTTCCCTCACTGGCTGGGGAATTCTGGGAGTTGAAGTCCAAAGGGACAGGGGTTGAGAAAAGACACTCACGTTGTAGGTGTGTGTGTGTGTGTGTGTGGTTTTTTTTTTTAAAGGCTTGAGAGGTTTGGGGTGCAAGGGAGAAGAGGGGCAGCAGGAGTTTTGGGGAGGGGATCAATCTTTAGTACCTTCCAGCAGGAAAACCCGGAAGTTCAGGTCACCCTCTGCAGGAAGGAGAGAACCAGTGAGATGGGCTGGAGTTTGCCAAGACAAGACTGGACACCTTTTTTGTGTGTGTGTGTGTGTGTGTGTGTGTGTGTGATCCAGGCCCCTGGGACCGCTCTCCTCCCCCCAGCACACCCTACCTGGGAAAAAATGGGTGGGTGGGTGTGAACAGAGGGACATCTCCACAAGAGCAGAGCCCGCCTGCAGTTCTTAAGAGAGTCGTGCCTGTTTTCCTGAGCGTTTCCGCTTTGGTCGTTAAGCAAGTCACGGCAACGGGTGAAGGGACTCCTGCGGTTGTTAAGCAAATCTGGGGGAACCATTGACTTTGCCGGTGGGAAGCCGGCCGGGTAGGTCATAAAGGGTGATTAAGTGTATCGACCTGCTGGTTTCCAAGCACCCGGATTTGGATGACACGGCCACGGGGATGGTCGTAAGTGCGAGGAATGGTCGTTAAGTCACAGATCTAGCCCGTTTTCCTCTTCTTCATCTTCCCCTTCTTCTCCTTCTCCTCCTCCTCTTCTTCTTCCTCCCTTTCTTCTTTTCCTCCTTCTCTTTCTCCTTCTCTTCCTCCTCCTCCTCCTTTGTCTCCTTCTCCTTCTTCTCCTTCTCCTTCCTTTCCTTCTCCTCCTTCTTCTCTTCCTCCTCCTCCTTCTTCTTCTCCTTCTCCTCCTCCCCCTTCTTCTCCTTCTTCTCTTCCTCCTCCTCTTCCTCCTCCATTTGCAAACTATGTTCTTTGCCTTCCTATTTCTTATTTCTTTCCTGGCTGTTTTCTCTTGAAAGAAAAGGGCGTAGCGGAGACAGACGAGGGGGGATCTGCCAGACCTGGTCCAAAAAGTCAAGATGGCTGCCTTGGAAGTGCAGCCACAGCTTTGATTGGACCGCCGTGGCCGCCATCTTGATTTTTATTTTATTTTTTTAACTGCACCCTGCAAAATATTTTTTTTTTTAAGCCGTGCCTCTGCGGAAGATCTGAAGTGGGCTGTATTGGCGGAGGAAGGGCAGTGTGCTTTGTGTGTTTGTGTGGTGTTGTTTTCCTGGAGAGACAATTATGAAACCTTTTTTTTTTAAAAAAAAAAAAATTGCGGTGGCGTTATCCTGGGAAGTGGTAGGAAGGCGTTCTGTTCAGGATGGACACAGGAGGCAGCCCTCACTCAAAAAGGAGGTGGGGAATTTGGGGGGGGGGGTCCCTTAATCCGGACCCCTAAAGTTTGAGGTGGGGGGGCGAGAAGACCCGGAAGAGAAGAAGCCACCCACCTTCCATGGGGCTGTTAGCATCCATCCGGTTAGCGAAGACGATGTCGACGTATCCCAGCTGAAGCCTCTGCAGGGACCCTTTTAGCCCTGGAAAATTGAACGAGGGGGGTGGGGTGGGGTGGGGTGGGTGGGTGGGTAGAGAAGAAATGTTGGAATTGGAAGCTCCAAATTTGGAGCGCAGCCTCTAGGCTGGGGATGATGGGAACTGGGAGACACCATCTGGGACGGTGGAGCTTGTAGTCCGCCCTTCTGTCTATCCATTCACTCTTCCACCTGCCCATCCACCCGCCCCACCCATCCTTCTCTCCCTTAATCCATCCTTCCATTCATCCTTCTTTCGCTCTGTCCCTCCATCCTTTCATCTGTTCGTCCCTCCGTTCACCTTTCCACTCTTCCGTATTTAAATCCATTCTTCCATCCATCCATCCATCCATCCACTCACCCTCCTTCCCTGCCTCCCTTCTATTTATTTTCCTGTTCCTTCGTTCCTTTCCTTCCTTCCTTCTTTCCTCTCCCTTCTATTTATCTTTCCTTTCCTTCCTTCCCTCCCTTCTTCCTTCCTTCCTTCCTCTCCTTTCTATTTCTCTTTTCCTTCCTTCCCTCCCTCTCCTTCCCTTCTTCCTTCCTTTCGTTTCTATTTCTCTTTTCCTTCCTTCCTTCCCTTCCTCCCTTCTTCCTTTCTCTCCCTTCTATTTCTCTTTTCCTTCTTTCCCTCCCTCCCTCCCTCCCTTCCTTCCTCTCCTTTCTATTTCTCTTTTCCTTCCTTCCCTCCCTCTCCTTCCCTTCTTCCTTCCTTTCGTTTCTATTTCTCTTTTCCTTCCTTCCTTCCCTCCCTCCCTTCTTCCTTCCTCTCCCTTCTATTTCTCTTTTCCTTCCTTCCTTCCTTCCTTCCTTCCTTCCTTCCTTCCTTCCTTCCTTCCTTCCTTCCTTCCTTCTTTCTGTCCTTCCTCCCTCCCTCCCTCCCTTTTCCTGTTTTCCTACTCTGCTACTTAAGGCTTATCCCCCTTTCCATTCATTGGCCCCCCTCCCCTCTCCCTCGAGACTCAGCTCCCATGGGGGTCAGCCCCCCTTGCCCTCCCTCACCCTCAATGATGTGCTTCCGGGATAAGCCTCTTTCGGTCTCAGCCCTTTCAGGAAAGAAAGAAAGAAAGAAAGAAAGAAAGAAAGAAAGAAAGAAAGAAAGAAAGAAAGAAAGAAAGAAAGAAAGAAAGAAAGAAAGAAAGAAAGAAAGATCACATCCGGGGGCCTAGCGGCCAGCCCTGCACCCCCAACCCTTAGCACTTAAATCTTTTGAGGGTGCCCCAAGAAAAATACTGTGGGGGGGTGTCTCATAATGTCATAATAAAAGCCACGGCATCCCCCCCCTCCCCGCTGCCACCGTCGCCCCGCTGGGGAGGATGGCGCTTGTAGTCCACGGCCATCGGAAGCCGCCCATTCCCTTGGGAAAGACTGTACTGCGGAAAGAAAATCCGAGTTTCCTGCCGACGAGCCGGTCTCGGAGGAGGCAGAGTGGGGGGGGGTCCTCCCTGCTCCCCACTGCAGAGCCGAGCCCCCCATTTCTTCCCCTGCCCCCCCCTTGAAAGCACTTACTGGCCTCCCCAGTAAATCTTGGTGGTGACCACGTAGCTGGAACGCCTGCGAAAGAAGTCATAAGAGGCAAAATGAGCTGGCGGAGAGGCCCACGAGACGTCTGAGCCCTTGATCAAGCCAAGCGGTCCTCGGCTTACAACGGTTCCATTTAGTGGCCGCTCACGGTTACAACCTCGCCGGGGGAAAAAAATAAGGGACTCCAGACCGATGTTCACACTTGACGACCGTTTTGTCAGCACCCCCAGGGTCACGCGATCAAAGGGAGGGAGGAAAGGAAGGAAAGAAAAGATAAATAGAAGGGAAAGGAAGGAAGGAAAAGGAGGAAGAAAGAAGGGAGGGAAGGAAGGAAAGAAAAGATAAATAGAAGGGAGAGGAAGGAAGGAAAAGGAGGGAGGAAGAAGGGAGGGAAGGAAGGAAGGAAAGAAAAGATAAATAGAAGGAAGAGGAAAGAAGGAAAAGGAGGGAGGAAGAAGGGAGGAAAGGAAGGAAAAAAAAGATAAATAGAAGGGAGAGGCTTGGGAACTGACATGTACCTGTGACGGTTGCAAGTGTTCCCGCGAATCACGCGATTCCCCTTCGGCGACCTTCTGACCAGCAAAGTCAAGGATTCGCTGAACGACCGCGTGGCTAACTGAAGAGCCGCAGCGATTCACTTAACAACGGGGGCAGGAGAGGCCGTAAAGCGGAGCCAAACCTCGCTTAACAAGTGTCTCGCTTACCAACCTAAACGCTGGGCTCAATTGCGAGGACTACCGGCGTGCAATTTTGCAACAGAGGTGCAAACTTTCGTGGAAGCTTTTAGGAAAAAGGAAGGGGGTGTTTCCCCTTGGGGACCCCACCCTCAATTAGCCAGGGGTCCAGATGCTGCGACTCCGCCCCGAGCGATGACCTCACAGCCCCTCCCACTCTCCCCTTCCAGGAAACGAATAAAGTTTTAGAAGTTGCCAATCTGGGGATTTGGGCCTTACCTCCACGCTTTCCTCTTCAAGATATTCCCCAAGGTTTTTTCCGCTCTGGAAAAAAAAAGAACGGAAGAGAAAGAAGGGAGAAGGAAGGAGACAGAAAAGAGGAAAGAAAGAGGGGGAAGGAAATAGAACATTATTCTTCCTCGTTCAGCAGCTGTGTAGAAAAATTGGGTGCTTCTTCCAGTTGGGTGGTGGTGGGGGAAAAAAAAAACCCAATACAGAATCTCTCTCTTCCTTTCCCCATTAATTGCGCCCTCCAGTAATGTTTTCCTGTCTGAGCAGGGGGTTGGACTAGAAGACCTCCAAGGTCCCTCTCAATTCTGTGATTCTGTTAGTCAAGAGGAACTGGAAGCTTTATTATTATTATCATTTTTTTAACACTGATTTTATTCCAGGGCAGAAGCTTTGGTGAAAAGCTGCTGCCGGGATCCTGATGATTTTGTTTGTTTGTTTGTACGTGTGTTTTGGCCCTGCAAATTGACACAACTCTCCCCTTACGACATGCCACTGGGCAGCAAAGGAGCTGGAATTGGTTGACCAAGGCCCCTTTGCGCATTGGTGTGCGTGAGTGCACAAGAGCATGTGTGCACGCCCTGTGAGCTAGGGATTGTGCAATGGTCCTGTCTGCCTGGTTGTCCTTGCGGTGATTGTTTGCTTTCTCTGTCTCTCTCTCTTTCTTTCTTTCTGTCTGTCTGTCTCTTTCTGTCTGTCTCCCTCTCTTTCTCTCTCTCTCTCTCTCTTTCTGTCTGTCTTCCTCTTTCTTTCTTTTTCTGTCTGTCTCCCTCTCTCTCTCTCTCTTTTTCTCTCTGTCTGTCTGTCTCTCTCTTTCTCTCTCTCTCTTTCTCTTTCTCTCTCTTTCTCTCTCTTTCTGTCTGCCTCTTTCTTTTTCTGTCTGTCTGTCTCTCTCTCTCTTTCTGTCTGTCTTCCTCTTTCTTTCTCTTTCTCTCTTTCTCTCTCTTTCTGTCTCCCTCTCTCTCTGTCTCTCTTTCTCTCTCTCTTTGTCTGTCTCTCTCTCTCTTTCTCTTTCTGTCTGTCTCCCTCTCTTTCTCTCTTTTTCTCTCTGTCTGTCTGTCTCTCTCTTTCTCTTTCTCTCTCTTTCTCTCTCTGTACACACACACACACACACACAGAGAGAGAGAGAGAGAGAGAGAGAGAGAGAGAGAGACTTCGTTTGGACCGGTCCCCAAATCCAGACTGACAGAATCGTGTCACGGATTGTGAAATTGGCCCCTATTCAGAGGGAAACGCTTGGAGCCAACGCTTGGCTTACAAAGTGACACGCTAAGGAAAAAAAAAACCAGGACAATCTCTGGAAAGAAGGATGGTTGCAGCAGTGCCAAAGCATCTGGACTAGAACAGAGCCCTTAAAGAGAAGAGGCTTCTGAGCATGGCAAAAGCACTTTTTTTTTCTCCGTGCGCAGTATACAAGAGGGTTCCTGAGCATGGAAAAGCACCCCTTTTTCCCCAGCAAAGTGCTCAAGAGCATGGAAAAAGCACTTTTCCCCCCTCTGTGCATAAGTACACAAGAAGGCTTCTGAGCATGGAAAAAGCACTTTTTTCCCTCCATGCACAGTACCTGCGGAACTGGACAGGCTGTGAAATGGTGGGGGGGGAGTATTCTATCAAATACTCCCCCCCACCATTTCACAGCCTAACCTCGAGAATAGCTACAGGCAGTTGAAAGGTTTTTTATGTTTTTATTTTGATTATTAAATTTATATGCTTGGGGGGGGGGGAGTTGGGAAGGGAGGGACAGAAGGACAAGTCAGATTAGCTTAGGGTTGGGTGGTGCCCAGAACGCCTTGTGGGGCTGTGGCACCTCAACTGTCAGAAATTTCCTAACAGTGAGAACAATTAACCAGTGGAACAACCTGCCACCAGAAGCTGTGAATGCTCCAATGCTGGAGGTTTTTAAGAAGAGACTGGACAGCCATTTGTCCAAAATGGTGTAGGGTTTCCTGCCTGAGCAGGGGGTTGGACTACATGACCTTCAAGGTCCCTTCCAACTTTATTATTTTTATTATTATTATTTTTCTTTCTTTCTTTCCTTTCTTCCTTCTTTCTTTTTCTTTCTTTCTTTTTTTCTTTTCTTTTCCTCATTTTCATCTCCTTCCTTTCTTCCTTCCTTCCTTTCTTCCCTCCCTCGCTCCCTTCTCCAACACTGGAGGTTTTTAAGAAGAGACTGGACAGCCATTTGTCCGAAATGGTGTAGGGTTTCCTGCCTGAGCAGGGGGTTGGACTAGATGACCTCCAAGGTCCTTTCCAATATTATTATTATTATCATCATCATCATCATCATCATCATTATCAACTAAAGTAAAGGGAGCTGAGCAACGGCAGAGCAGCGCCTAGACAATTCAGATCCTTTTGCTACGGAGAAATATTCCTTTTCTCCCTCTGGATCAGGAGAGACCATAGAACACAGACGTCCAGTGCCGGAAGGGACCTCAGAGGTCCTCTAGTCCAACCCCCTGCTCAAGGCAGGAGGCCCTCTTCCACGCCGGACAAAACTTGCTGGATGACCAACCAGGTAATCTCCCCATTCAAATGCCAAAGGGAGAGACTCTCCGCCTGTGGAATTTCTTCCCGGCTCAGGCGATGCAGATCCGGCTCTGGATCCTGCCCTCCCCCCCTCTGAACTTTTCTCCCTCCCCCCCCCCACTTCCAGCCCAACTCACTTGCCAGAGGCGTAGACTTCGGCCGTGTCAAAGAGATTGACCCCGTTTTCGTAAGCGATGGTGAGCACACTCTCGGCCACCTAGAAGCAGAGAGAGAAAAGAGGGGTGGGGGGTGTATTCGAGAAAAGAGGAGGGGTCTTTTTTTTTTTAATTTGAGAGGCTTCGCTGTCCCACCCTATCCCACCCCAGCCAAAACGTCCCTTGAGCAGAGATAGAAAAATGTGCCCCCAACCACTTAAGCCAGTGTTTCCCAAACTTGACAATTTTAAGGCATGAGGACTTCAACTCCCAGAATTCCACAGCCAGCAACGCTGGCTGTGGAATTCTGGGAGTTGAAGTCCACATGCCTTAAAATTGTCAAGTTTGGGAAACACTGACTTAAGCGGTGCCTGTTAACTGTTCGGAAGGGGAGGGGGAAAGACTTAGGAACCTCTGCCACTATTTTTGCTTTTAGGGACACACAGTTTTGTGTGTGTGTGTGTGCGCGCGCGCACGCACGCACTAGGGAGGGGGTGTCTTTTTTCAACGATGAGACTTGGAGAGGAAGCTGAGGTCAATCTAAGCCAGGGGTCTTCCAACTTGGCCCTTTGATGACTTGTGGACTTCAACTCCTAGAATTCCACGTGCCTGTCTGAGGAATTCTGGGAGTTGAAGTCCACAAGTCGTCAAAGAGTCAAGTTGGAAGACCCCTGCTTGTGGACTTCAACTCCCAGAATTCCTCAGCCGGGCATGCTGGCTGAGGAATTCTGGGAGTTGAAGTCCACAAGGCGTCAAAGGGCCAAGTTGGAAGCGCCCTGCTCTACAGTCATGAAATGAGCAAAGTTTGAGACTTACCTCATCTGAGATCTGGGACCCAAATGTCACCCAGGTACCTACAAGGGAAAACAGACTTTTGAAATGGGTATCAAGTGGTCCTGCCTGGGCCTACGGATCTGCCAGGCTGCTCTTAGGCTGCCTAGAACCAAAGACAACAGAATAACAAGGTTGAAAGGGACCCGGGAGATCTTCTAGTCCAACCTCTGTTCAAGCAGGAGACCCTATCCCATTCTGAGCAAATGACTATCCAGTCTATTCTGCATTCTATTCTATTATCTATTCTATTATTGCTATTCTATTCTATTATTTTCTATTCTATTCTATTTTCTATTCTATTATTTCTATTCTATTATTTTCTATTTTATTTTTTCTATTCTATTCTATTTTCTATTCTATTATTTCTATCCTATTATTTTCTATTTTATTTTTTCTATTCTATTCTATTTTCTATTCTATTATTTCTATCTATTCTATTATTTTCTATTTTATTTTTTCTATTCTATTCTATTATCTATTCTATTATTGCTATTCTACTCTATTATTTTCTATTCTATTTTTTCTATTCTATTCTCTTTTCTATTCTATTATTTCTATTCTATTCTATTATTTTCTGTTCTATTTTTTCTATTCTATTCTATTTTCTATTCTATTATTTCTCTTCTATTATTTTCTATTCTATTTTTTCTATTCTATTCTATTGTATATTCTATTATTTCTATTGTATTATTTTCTATTCTATTCTATTGTATATTCTATTCTTATTTCTATTCTGTTCTGTTCTATTCTATTACGTATTTTATTATTAGAATAATAAAATACATAATAGAATAGAATAGAACAGAATAGAATCTATTCTATTCTCTCTTCTATTTTATTTTATTTTCTATTCTATTCTAATTTCTATTCTATTCTAATTTCTATTCTATTCTGTATTTTATTATTCTATTCTATTCTATATTTTATTATTCTACTCTATTCTATTCTCTCTTCTATTTTATTTTCTATTCTATTCTAATCTAATTTCTATTTTATTCTAATTCCCATTCTGTTCTATTCTATTCTGTATTTTATTATTCTATTCTATTCTATATTTTATTATTCTACTCTACTCTATTCCTATTCTATCCTATTCCTATTCCATTCCATTCCACTCCATTCCATATTTTCTATTCTATTGTATTCTATTCCATTCTATTTCCATTCCATTCCATTCCATTCCATTCCATTCCATTCTATTCTATTCTATTCTATTCTATTCTATTCTATTCTATTCTATTCTATTCTATTCTATTCTATTCTATTCCTTGAAAATCTCCAGTGTTGGAACACCCACAACCTCTGGTGGGAAGCCGTTTCACTGGTTAAGTGTTCATTAAAAGAGATTAAAAGTGACCCTTTCGGAAGCAGGATTCCCTAGAGACATTGCTTTATTATTATTTTTGATCGATTGGTTATTCTCATCGCGTTGCTTTTTCATTGCTGACTTTATTATTCCAGTTTGCTTCAGTTCTGTTTACCCTCCTTCCGTTTTCTTCCCTTTTATCGTAAGCCGCCTAGAATTGGTGAGATGGGCGGCAAATAAATTTAACAAATAAATAAACTTATTCAGAAGGAAAGGAGGAGAGTTCCAGAAAACAAGCTACAGGTAGCCCTTGACTTACGATCATTAATTTAGCGACCGTTGGAAAGTTACCTTTAGTTCCTATCTTAGGTATATTTGGATGGAAAATTCTTGATTCTCTTTCTCACTGTCCTCCTCTGAACTGGGAAACCAGCCTTTCATTGATAATGGGGAAGATTTCAGCTTTTATTTACATCCGGGGTCTCCAACCTTGGCCACATTAAGACCTGTGGACTTCAACTCCCAGAATTCCCTAGCCAGCCATGCCTGTTTTTTTTTTCTCTCCTATCCCTTAAAGCAGGGAGATTGGAGAGGAAGGGATTATAAGAGAGTAAGTAGACTTCAACTTCCAGAAATCCCCAGCCAGCCATGCCTGCTTTTTCTCTCCTATTCCTTAAAGCGGGGAGATTGGAGAGGAAGGGATTATAGGAGAGTAAGTGGACTTCAATTCCCAGTATTCCCCAGCCAGCCATGCCTGTTTTTTTTTTCTCTCCTATCCCTTAAAGCAGGGAGATTGGAGAGGAAGGGATTATAGGAGAGTAAGTGGACTTCAATTCCCAGTATTCCCCAGCCAGCCATGCCTGTTTTTTTTCTCTCCTATCCCTTAAAGCGGGGAGATTGGAGAGGAAGGGATTATAAGGGAGTAAGCGGGGCCAAAATGAGTATGCTGGCTGGGGAATTCTGGGAGTTGGAAGTCCACGAGTCTTAAAAGTGGTCAAGATTGGAGACTCTTGATTTACCTTCTAGTCTCCTGAACACTGAATTCTGGGAACAGACCTTTTTACACATGTCTGTGGTGGACCAGGAAACCGGTTGGTGACGGACGAAGCCACAAGCACACCCCAAATTGAGGCAGCCTCCCACCCTTCAGACGTATTCTGCGCCACCGAAGCCCACCCAGCTCATCTTTTCTCAACCCCTGGAACTCACCGAGGCCGAGACAAGAGACTCGCAGCCCCGACTTCCCGAGATTCCTGCAATGGGAAGAAACGGGAAGGTGAAACAAGCTGGCAATGGTGGTCTGCCAAGGTCTGCGGAAGTAGCCTTGGGAGACAGGAGGAAGAGCTGCGGACGAGGCAACAGGCGGATAAGAGGCAGCCGAGCCCCCAGGAAGAAAGTGGACATGGCAAAGCTGGGACCCTCCCTAGTTTCTTCAGCTGTAAAAGTGACAGGGGGAAAAAACATACTTTCAGACGTGCAAGACTGATGTCGGGAAGGGTGCCCAGGTAAGCAAATTCTACTTTATTGTGTAAGGCAGGGCTTTTCAACCAGTGGTACGGGTACTACCTGTGGTACAATGGCACCTGGCAAGTGGTACGTGACCAACCTAGAAAAATGGTAGTGGGGGAGAGGAATGAGCTGAACTGGTGGCAGCACCGCATAAGCCTGAGCGAGAGATGGCTGGAGCTGAAGGGCTGTCAGGGCTCAGCAGAAGCGCCAGGATCAGCGCCAGGCTCCAGCTGGAGCTCGGCGCTGATCCTGGTGCTTCTGCTGAGCCCAGAAGAAGCGCCGATCAGCTGGAATGTTGCAGCATCTCCAGGGTCTTTTGATTTACATTCAGATGCTTGGCAACCGATTCATATTTATGACGGTCACAGTGTTCCAGGGTCATGTGAAGTGACCAAAACCTGCTGCAACCACCCAGCAGATGGGGGGCGAATAAAAACCAAACACCCACCACCCCATCCCCGCTGCCAATCCCCAACAAAAATGCTCGCAACAATGGCAACCTCGGACAGGAGGAAGAGCACCGCCGGGTGGGCAGGTAGGTGTCTTGCTCGGCTGTAGTTTGGGGGGCACTTTTTTTCAATACCATTGTAACTTCGAACAGTCACTAAGCGAACTGTTGTTAAGTCGAGGACTACCTGTACTTTATCACTTTTTTCCTTTTTTGGGGGGGATCATCATGTTTTTGACAGCTTGCTAGGCGACTGGTGGTCCTCGGATGTTGCCATATCCTAAAAGTGGTACAATGGGTGAAAAGGTTGAAAAGCCCTGGTGTAAGGTAACACTAGCCGAATCTTGCAAGCTAAAAGTGTGTCTCTTCCCCCCCCCCTTTACAGTCCAGGAAACTAGGGAGAGTGTCTTCTGAAATGCTTCTTCCCATGTCCTCCTTCCTTCGGTGGGCTCAGCTGCCTCTTACTTGCCAGTTGCCTCGTCTGCAGCTCTTCCTGTCCTCCCAAAACTGCTCGCACACGCCATTACAGGTAGTTCTCGACTTATGACCACAATTTCTGTTGCTAAGTACGTCATTTGTTAAGTGAATTTTTGTCCTGTTTTTACGGCCTTTCTTGGCACGTCTGTTAAGCCAGGGCTCCCCAACCTGTGCGCCGCGGCCCAGTAATGTGTGCGCGCACACTCCCTTGCTTGTGCTAGCACTGCGGCCGCGGGGCAGAAAAACAGGATGCCGTGCCACGGGGCGCAAAAACGGGCCAACGCTGTGCCTCAGGACACGAAAATAGGCCACTGCTGCGTCTTGGGGAGTGAAAACAGGACCCCACCACGGTGCCTAGGAGTGCAAAAACAGGCTGGTGATGCCACACCAGAGGGTGCAAAAATGGGCCACTGCCACACTGCAAGGCACAAAAATGGATGCCACTGCACCACGGGGTGCAAAAACGGGCTGCTGCCACGCGCAAAAATGACCACCACCGCGCTGCGGGACGCAGAAACAATACATTGCGCCACGCAAGAACAGGGCAGGGCTAGTGAGTATCCTGTGGGCGCTAGCCCCACCCCATTTGCGGCATGCAGTTGTTAAGTGAGTGACAATGTTGTTAAGTGTCTCCTGCTTCCCCAACCGACTTTGTTTGTCGGACGATGACAAAAGGGGATCACGTGACTCCGGGATGCTGCAAGCATCATAAATACGTGTCAGTTGACCAGCATCTGAATTTTGATCACATGACCCCGGGGATGCTGCAACGGTCTTAAGTGTGAAAAAAAGGCCATCAGTCGCTTTTTCCAGTGCCGTTGTAACTCTGAACGGTCGCTAAGTGAACCGTTGTAAGTCAAGGACTACCTGTGCAACGTTCCCATTTTCCTGTGCGAGGTTGTCTCCACCAACACAACGATGGTGTTTCATGTCAGCTTTCTTTGAAGTACAGTGTGCCCCCTCCATAGCATGCAACATTGTTCTGGGGCTGCCCAGCATGCTGGGAGTTGCAGTCCAACAAATTTAGAGGGGAGGTCCAGGACAGAACACATTCAGCTGTGTTTCCATTCGTTTGTCGCTTTGGGGACGACCAAACCAGGAATACACGGGGTACCCAGAACTTCTGAATTCACCTTTGCACACTCCAAAAGGCTCCGGCTGCTCCTTCTGGGTCCTGTTCCTCCCTGCTTAGTGCCCAGGGCGACTCTGACCGTTTTATTAGGGAGTCACTATTCTGAGCAATAACAAAGTTAAAAATAGACCCTGGTTTGCGCCTGGCGCTTCCCTCCAGCTTCTAATTGCTGGGAAGAAAAACAGGCCACGAACCCCACTGGCTTCATGTGGGCAGCTATTTTCAACTCTCTTTAGTGACGTCGCGCCCAAATCCTTTTTATATATATCTCCTTATCACCATAATACATAACCTATATTAATCCTCTGAAAAGACAACAAAGCACAATCGCTGCCCGAGATTTAAAAGTGGGCCGCGCGTTCCCCAACATTAAACTACATTTTTTTTTTGGTTCCTTCCATCTTTAAGAGAAACCAGAACGGCGGAATCTGCAGGACGCAGTCTCAATGTCCTGCAGGACGGCAATCGGATCTCGCCGGCGGGTTCTGTAAGTGACCTTCATCTGCCCCACTGATGGACGTGGGTCCTGCCTTCCCCCCCCCCCCCCCACCCCGACCAAACTACGCTCCCCGGAGCCCAACCTGACCCCTGTCAAAAGTTTGTCAACAGCGGTTCCGATCTGTCGTCTGGCCGGTTGCCCGGATCGATGGGCCAGCAGCAATTAGGATAAACTTGGGAGGATGGTGGTTTGGAAGCGAGCCAGACCTGACCATGATCTGATTAGGGGGCCACGAGGGAGTTGGACCTCCCAGCTGGGCGGCTGGCCAGCCCCCACCGTCCGCCAGGCCTGATTCCTCCCCCTCCCCCGGATTCTGTCCTCCTGGCAGAATGCCGCCTGTCACTTAATCCCCTTTATAGCTGCCCATCACCGGCTCTTCCCCCACTGCATGCAACCGCTTCTCCTTCTCACCCCATGTGCACCACTTGCAACTTCCCCCCACAAACCCCCAAGCTAGGCACAAAGGCAGGAGATTTGCACACTGCAAGCTTCCTTATAAATATTCCTTGGGGCACGGGGAATCTTTCCTCCGAGGGCCCTGGAATTGAGCAGAAGGCAAAATTGGACACTTTCACACACACACACACACACACACACACACACACACACACACACACACACGCACAGGATTTCACACCTGGCCAGGCTGGAGAAAGGGATTTTTTTACGACTAGCCGTCCCAAATCATATCTCTTTAGGGAAATGCGTGGGGTTTTTTCCCCCCAGCCCCCCTTTTTTTCCAGGGGAACCCCAAAGTCTTAAATCATTCTTTCCCCCTCCCTCAGCTGCAGGAACCCCATTTTTTTTCTTTGCCATCTTGGAACGAATCAATTAATGTTCGGGTTCAGCCCCCCCCCAAATCTCCTCCCCCCCAAACGGACTTTAATTAAAATGGCAAAAATGAAGCGGGGAGGTTGAGATGGTTTTGGAAATGTAAGGATTGGGGGAGGAAATGGGGAGGAATGTGGGGGGGTTATTTGGGGGGGGGTGTTGCACGAACCCTTTGGGACTATTGGAGAAGGTTTTCATCTCATTCCAAAATATTCACGTCAGCTCTTTCAGGAGGATTCAACTGCGAATCTGGTTTTTATTATATTATTATTATTATTATTATTATTATTATTATTATTGTTGTTGTTTTGTTGTTGTTATTATTATTGTTTTAGGGGTGCAGACCCTCCCCCCTTTTCTACTGTAATGGCTCCTATTTTAGGAAGAACCCCAGAATCTTGGCTGTCCCCCCATCAAACCCCCCTCCCCAATTGGCAAAAAAATAAGGAACCACTTTCATCCCTCCCATCACCCCCCCCCACAAGGGGGACCCCCCCTTTCCCTGCTGACAAAGTGTCCTCAAAATCCAATCACCTGGAACGCCGCACTGGCGCCTCCCCATCTTCTTCCACCGATGTTGGTTCCCCCCCCCTCCCCACCCATCCTTGTCTCCCTCTGGCCCAGCAGGAACAGGACACCCCCCCCCCTCGCCACCTTGAGACTGCAACCTTCAGCCTGTGTGGCTGATGGGATTTGTAGTGCGGCATCCCTGGGGACTGGTGCTCCGCGGCTCCAACTTCTCTCCCCCTCTTTCCCATCATCAGCCGCTTCCCCAAACCTTAAGATTAAAACGTTCAGCAGCACCACCGGGCCGGCTTGGCAGGTCCTCGGTGGCCGATGGGATATGTAGTGTGGTGTCCCTAGGGAATGATGCCACTTGCCCGGCTCCCACTCCACACACACACACATACACACACCTTAGACCCTACAACGTTCAGCATCACCAGCCAGCTTGGCAAGTAGCCCATGGGATCTGTAGTCCCATGGGATCTGTAGTCCTGGGAGCGAGGCCAGCTCCCGGCTTCATTCCCCCCTACCACGCAATCCGCTCCTACCCCGCGCTTTAGACCCTGCAATCTTCAGGACCACCCACCAGCTCGGCCAGTCCCGTGCGGTCGATGGGATTTGTAGTCCGGCCTCCGTTGGGGAGGGGCGCTGCTCTCTTCGACCCTCGGTTATCAGCCCCCCCCCCACACACACTCACCTTAAGAGTGCAACTTTCAGCAACACCAGCCGGCTTGGTGAGCACTCCGCAGCCGATGGGACCTGTAGTCCAGCAACCCTTCCGTTCACTTGCCCCCCCCCCACCCGCGCTTTTTCCCCCGCCTCCCCCGACCCTTAGACAGCGCAACCTTCAGCGCCCCTCTCCGCCAGCTCGGCCAGTCCCGTGCGGCCGATGGGCTTTATAGTCCGGCATCCCTTGGGAAGGGGCGCTCCCCAGCCGCAATCAGCCCCCTCCCCCGCGCCTCCCCACAACCACAGACTCCAACCTTCCGCATCCCCGGCCGCTCCTCGCCTCCCGTGCGGCCGATGGGCTTTGTAGTCCGGCCTCCCTCGGGGAGGGGCGCTCCCCAGCCGCAATCATCCCCCTCCCCCCCACAGCCACAGACTCCAACCTTCAGCATCCCCGGCCGCTCCTCGCCTCCCGTGCGGCCGATGGGCTTTGTAGTCCGGCCTCCCTCGAGGAGAGATCCATACCCTTCTCTCCCCCCCCCCGTGTCCCCCTCCCCCCCCAAGCGGGCTTACCGGTAGTTCATGCCGGTGGCTCGCCCGGTGGACTCCCGCAGGAGGAAGGCGAGCTGGTGGGGCAGGGTCTGCCCGGCCGGCCGGCCGCCCCCCGCCAGCCGGAGCCCCTTGCCCGGAGGCTGGAAGGCGCCGTTGCTGCCCTGGCCGGGACCCCCGCCCGCCGGGGCCGCCCCCGCCGCCCGCCCGCCGGGGCCGCCCCCGCACAGCCGGTCATCGCTGCTGCGGCTCCGCAGATTCTGCTCCGTGCAGGCGATGGAGATCTGCATGGCTGGCGGCGGGAGGGTGGCGGCGGGCCGGGCGGGGCGCTGGGCCGGGGGCCCCCACGGAGCGCCACGGGATGCAGCCGCGCGTCGGGATGCCGGGCGCCCCCCGCCCCGCCCGCGCTGCGCCTCCGACCGGCCTCATTTGCATCCCGGCTCCGCCCAGCGGCTGGGGGGGGGAGGGGACAAGAAGGCAAGCTGGGGGGGCGAGCAGAGGCTGCTAGGACTCAGAGACCCCCCCCAACTCTTTCCCCCCCCCGACCCGCATGAGGACTTCCCCACGTTCAACACGGGCTTTGGGGCTGGGGGCAATCCCAGGATCTGGAGAAGGGGGGTGGGCGGCAGGAGGGAGGGAGGGCTGAGGCGGGCGAGCAGATGTTGCCAGGATTCAGACCCCCCCCCCTTTCCCCCGACCCACATCAGGACTTCCCCACGTTCAACACGGGTTTTGGGGCTGGGGACAGTCCCGGGTTCTGGAGAAAGGGAGAGGGGCGCAGGGGGGGGGCTGAGCCGGGCGAGCAAATGCTGCCAGGACTCAGAGACCCCCTCTCTCTTCCCCCCCCCGACCCACATCAGGACGACCCCACGTTAACCGCGGGCTTTGGGGCTGGGGGCAATCCCAGGATCTGGAGAAGGGAGGAGGAGGCGGGGGGGGGGGAGAACAGCTGCGGTAAGCCGGATAAAAGGAGGGGGGTGGGTGGGTGGGCGGCAGGAAGAGGGGGGGGCTGAGCCGGGCGAGCAGATGCTGCCAGCACTCAGAGACCCCCTCCCCTCCTCTTTCCCCGACCTCCATTAGGACTTCCCCACGTTCAGCTTGGGTTTTGGGGCTGGGGGCAATCCCAGGATCTGGAGAAGGGCGAGTGGGCGGCAGGAAGAGGAGGGGGGGGCTCAGCCGGGCGAGCAGATGCGGCAAGCACTCAGAGACCCCCTCCCCTCCCCTCCTCTTCCCCCGACCCCCATCAGGACCTCCCCACGTTAAACGCGGCCTTTGGGGCTGGGGGCAATCCCAGAATCTGGAGAAGGGGGGAGGGGAGCATGGGGGGAGGGGTGAGAACAGCTGCGGGAAGCCTGATAAAAGGAGGGGGGGGGAAAGAGGGCACACAGACATTGCTTCCATCCCCCTCCCCCCACCCTTTTTTTGGAAAATCCACCGGAAAGAAAAGATTGCAAGTTACGCACATGGGGAATAGATGGGTCCGGGGAGGGGGGGGGGGAATAAGGATAACGAAGTTTGGGTGCGTGGGGGAGGATGGGGGGGGGGGGAGGAAACCAAGCTCCAAGCGCAGGATTAGAATCGCGAGTCTGCACTGCCCTCTGTTGGCGGCGGAGGGGAAGGACTCCGCCGACGCTGCGCCCCTTTGCTTTTGGGCCAGGGTGAGCCGGGCGCAGTTAAAATTGGGGTCACTTTCCACCCCCCCCCAAGACCTCAAGGAAACAGGGGTGGTGCCCCCCCTGCCCGGAATCACGTCCCTCCCTCCCTCTCTTCAAACTGCAGAGGGTGTCGTTGGCAGAGAAGGACAAGGTCTTTGGGGGTCCAGATCCCCACCAGGAGGGCAGTTGGGGTGTGTGTGTGTTTGTGTGTGTGTGTGTGTGTGGACTCCTTTCTTCCAGCTGACAGAGGGTTACCCCCCTCCCCCTGCAGGATAAGGGCAGAGAAATTCTAGCATTTGAGAGCCAGTTTGATCTAGTGGTTAAACTTAAACCAGTGGTTCTCAACCTGTGGGTCGGGACCCCATTTGAGGTCGAACGACCATTTCACGGGGGTCGCCAAACAACGCAGTCCGCCATTTTTCCCCCCTTTTCCTTAGCTGTGCTCCTCCCTTTTATTCTATTGGCTTTTGAAAGCCAATAGAATAGACTCTCTTGAATAGAGTCTAATTCGATTGGCTTTCCAAAGCCAATAGGAATTGTCCAGGCTGTCTCTGCCCTGCTGAGCCCGCCAAAAGTCCCATTCTGCAAACGGTGCTGCACCGGTTGAGTAGTCCTCGACTTACGACCGGTTGAGTAGTCCTCGACTTACGACCGGTTGGGGGTCGCGGCATTAAAAAGGTTGAGAACCACTGACTTAAAGCATTATGCTAGAAACTGGGAGTTCTAGTCCCGCCTTAGACATGAAAGCCATCTGGGTGACTTTGGGCCAATCACCCGGCGACAGTGAATTCTAGTCCTGCCTTAGACACGAAATGGGGAGAAATAGGGTGAAGAAGACCAATCTATGTTCCCCACCTGGATTAATTTGTAAAAAAGTAATAAAAACCCGGATAGAACTAAAATAGAAACAAAAGGCGGATCCGCAACTGAGCCACTGACTCATTGGCTGCTGATAGCCTAGGCCAGGGGTAGGCAACCTTGGCTCTTTTATGACTCGTGGACTTCAACTCCCAGAATTCCTCAGCCAGCGTGAGAGAACTATGACCCTTTTATGACTTCTGGACTTCAACTCCCAGAATTCCTCAGCCAGCGTGAGAGAACTATGACCCTTTTATGACTTGTGGACTTCAACTCCCAGAATTCTCAGCCAGCGTAAGGGAGCTAGGACCCTTTGATGACTCATGGACTTTAACTCCCAGAATTCCTCAGCCAGCGTGAGGGAATGAGGACCCTTTATGACTTGTGGACTTCAACTCCCAGAATTCCTCAGCCAGCGTGAGGGAACTACGACCCTTTTATGACTTCTGGACTTCAACTCCCAGAATTCCTCAGCCAGCGTGAGAGAACTATGACCCTTTTATGACTTGTGGACTTCAATTCCCAGAATTCTCAGCCAGCGTGAGGGAACTAGGACCCTTTGATGACTCGTGGACTTTAACTCCCAGAATTCCTCAGCCAGCGTGAGGGAATGAGGACCCTTTTATGACTTGTGGACTTCAACTCCCAGAATTCCTCAGCCAGCATGAGGGAACTATGACCCTTTCACAACTTGTGGACTTCAACTCCCAGAATTCCTCAGCCAGGGTGAGGGAACTAGGACCCTTTGATGACTCGTGGACTTCAACTCCCAGAATTCCTCAGCCAGCGTGAGGGAACTAGGACCCTTTGAGGACTTGTGGACTTCAACTCCCAGAATTCCTCAGCCAGCGTGCCTGTCTCAGGAATTCTGGGAGTTGAAATCCACGAGTCATAAAAGAGCCAAGGTTGCTGGCCTAGGCCGAACCAAGCCTTTTCCTTGCCCCACAGAGGAGCCACTTATGTCGGCCCCAGAGGGACCCTCGTTCCTGGTCACAACTCAGCGGGAAAAAGGGAGCTGAAGTTCCATTAGCCGCCTTGATTGAAGCGGCAGCTTTGCCAATGGAGCAATGGCTCCCCGGGGGCAGCTAAAGCAGGAATTAAACTTTTCTCCTCTGGAAAATAAATGCCTCCACTTAATCACTCGTCTGGAAGAAATTCACCCCAGGCGCATTCGGCTTTAAAAAATTAAAAAATGGCACACGGACCCCCGGGAAGCCATGAGCCCGATCCTTTTCAGCTCTTTGTGGAAGCCGAGCGGGCCCTTAAGAAATCAATGGCGTCCCGTTCGTTTATTCAAAATGGCCCGAAAAGCAAAACCAGGCCAGACATGTAATTAATGTCGCCTTTCCCCTCCGGGGCTGCAGAAACTGATTTAATTAACGTGCCAAGCGCAACAGTTTTAATGGGATCTTCCGGAAAGTCTTCGAAATATTTGATCCGTCCAGAACTGGCGCACCAGTTCTCTTTCATAAATCGTTGATTAGAAACCCCTCCAAAGTTGGGAGGAAAAAAGAGAGGATTCGTATAGGAGACGTGGATGTTTATGGATGGGTCCTGGAATTGGAGAGACTCCATTCCTGATTCGGGGGGGGGGGGGGTTTGCCTATTCCATTTGAGGGAGGGGTACTCTCCTGCACTCGCAGCTTCTGCTTGAGGAGGGGGGGGCTTTGCACAACTTTGTGTTGCAGGGCAGTTGTGCAATCCCGGCCTACAGTCGCTCGCACCGTAATCCCTTCCCAAGGGGATTGATTCTTGCAATGGGCGGTACTCAGGGGCGTCCCTTGAAGACTATCCGGAAGCTCGCGCTGGTCCTAAACGCAGAAAGATAACATCTAATCCTCCACTGATGCCCAAAATTTCCTTTGGTGATTAAGGGAGAGTTGCACCCAGTTTTACGGAGGTTTTTTTTTTTTTTTTTTGCTGCAGCTCTTTGGCAGATCCCTGCGGTCGTTAAAGTGAATCGGGCGGCCGTTAAGCGGATCCAACTTTTCTCGTTGGCTTTGCTTGTCGGAAGCCGGCTGGGAAGGCTGCAGACGTGACCTTGGGATGCTGCAACCACTGGCTGAGCCTCTGAATTTTGATCGCAGGACCGTGGGGAAATGCAGAGACGGTTATAAGTGCGAGGACGGTTTTTTTAGTGCTGTGGTAACGTCAAACGGTCGCTAAACGAATGGTTATGAATCGAGGACTACCTATAATCAATCAATCTAGGAGGGGAAATAGGGGGCTTCAGGAGGTCAGGTTACCCCTGGAGACAAAGGGGTGAAATAACAAAATAACAGAGTTGGAATGGACCTTGGAGGTCTTCTAGTCCATCCCCCCTGCTCAGGCAGGAGACCTATGCCATTTCAATCAATCAATCAATCAATCAATCAATCAATTAGAATACAGCTGGAAGGGACCTTGGAGGTCTTCTAGTCCAGCCCCCTGTTCAAGCAGGAGAACCTATGCCATTTCAATCAATCAATCAATCAATCAATCAGAATAGAGCTGGAAGGGACCTTGGAGGTCTTCTAGTCCAGCCCCCTGCTCAAGCAGGGGAACCTATGCCATTTCAATCAATCAATCAATCAATCAATCAATTAGAATACAGCTGGAAGGGACCTTGGAGGTCTTCTAGTCCAGCCCCCTGTTCAAGCAGGAGAACCTATGCCATTTCAATCAATCAATCAATCAATCAATCAGAATAGAGCTGGAAGGGACCTTGGAGGTCTTCTAGTCCAGCCCCCTGCTCAAGCAGGGGAACCTATGCCATTTCAATCAATCAATCAATCAATCAATCAATCAATTAGAATACAGCTGGAAGGGACCTTGGAGGTCTTCTAGTCCAGCCCCCTGTTCAAGCAGGAGAACCTATGCCATTTCAATCAATCAATCAATCAATCAATCAGAATAGAGCTGGAAGGGACCTTGGAGGTCTTCTAGTCCAGCCCCCTGCTCAAGCAGGGGAACCTATGCCATTTCAATCAATCAATCAATCAATCAATCAATCAATCAATTAGAATACAGCTGGAAGGGACCTTGGAGGTCTTCTAGTCCAGCCCCCTGCTCAAGCAGGAGAACCTATGCCATTTCAATCAATCAATCAATCAATCAATCAGAATAGAGCTGGAAGGGACCTTGGAGGTCTTCTAGTCCAGCCCCCTGCTCAAGCAGGGGAACCTATGCCATTTCAATCAATCAATCAATCAATCAATCAATCAATCAATTAGAATACAGCTGGAAGGGACCTTGGAGGTCTTCTAGTCCAGCCCCCTGTTCAAGCAGGAGAACCTATGCCATTTCAATCAATCAATCAATCAATCAGAATAGAGCTGGAAGGGACCTTGGAGGTCTTCTAGTCCAGCCCCCTGCTCAAGCAGGGGAACCTATGCCATTTCAATCAATCAATCAATCAATCAATCAATCAATCAATCAATTAGAATACAGCTGGAAGGGATCTTGGAGGTCTTCTAGTCCAGCCCCCTGCTCAAGCAGGGGAACCTATGCCATTTCAATCAATCAATCAATCAATCAATCAATCAATTAGAATACAGCTGGAAGGGACCTTGGAGGTCTTCTAGTCCAGCCTCCCTGCTCAGGCAGGAGAACCTATGCCATTTCAATCAATCAATCAATCAATCAGAATAGAGCTGGAAGGGACCTTGGAGGTCTTCTAGTCCAGCCTCCCTGCTCAGGCAGGAGAACCTATGCCATTTCAATCAATCAATCAATCAATCAATCAGAATAGAGCTGGAAGGGACCTTGGAGGTCTTCTAGTCCAGCCTCCCTGCTCAGGCAGGAGAACCTATGCCATTTCAATCAATCAATCAATCAATCAGAATAGAGCTGGAAGGGACCTTGGAGGTCTTCTAGTCCAGCCTCCCTGCTCAGGCAGGAGACCTATGACATTTCAATCAATCAATCAATCAATCAGAATAGAGCTGGAAGGGACCTTGGAGGTCTTCTAGTCCAGCCTCCCTGCTCAGGCAGGGGAACCTATGCCATTTCAATCAATCAATCAATCAGAATAGAGCTGGAAGGGACCTTGGAGGTCTTCTAGTCCAGCCTCCCTGCTCAGGCAGGAGACCTATGACATTTCAATCAATCAATCAATCAATCAGAACCTATCCCAGGGGTAGGCAACCGTGGCTCTTTTTCGACTCGTGGACTTCAGCTCCCAGAATTCCTGAGCCGGCCTGGCTCAGCTTGGAAACCTCTCCCTTTCCCCTCAGCGTGGCTGGCTCAGGAATTCTGGGAGTTGAAGTCCACCAGTCATAAAAGAGCCCAGGTGGCCTAGCCCTGCCCTATCCCATTTCACACCAATCTCTTCTTAAAAACCTCCCGTGATGAAGCACCCACCACGTCTGGTGGCCAGCCGTTCCACTGGTTAAATCGTCCTCCCTGTTAGGAAGTTTCTCCTTAGTTCCAGGTTGCTTCTCTCCTTGATTAGTGGATCCAAACGTAGGGACCAAGACACACACACACACACACACACACACGGATCACTATGCCCGCGGGCGACCTAAGGAAGGCGACTGTTGTCCCCCGCCCTTCAGACGTCCCAACTCGCCGTAGACGGCCACGTTAAAGGGCCACCGATGGCTCCTCGTGAGTTGGACACCCCTCAATTTAAGCCACGCTCTCCTCTTTAGCAACCGGTTCGACCCGGCTCTTCCCCCTGCCCCCAGCGTACGTCCCCTCCCCTAAACAACATCCAAAGCCCCCCCCCATCCCTGAAGCTTTCCTTCCTTGCAATTTTGGATGAAACATGAATGAATTTAGGCCAAGCCATCGGGAGATTAATTCATCCCGCCTGTCCAGATTGCAGCCGGCCTTCCGGGAGCATCTTTTAATCTCTCCGTTTAAGCCTCTCTCTCTGTCCTGGGTTGGGAACGCAAACGGAGGTTGGCGAAGGGCGACGTGTGAATTTCCCTCCTGGCCCAGACGGCTGCCTGGTTTGGGTCCTCGGGAACAACGGCCCTCAGATTTACGCAGCGGAGGACAAATCCTGATTACCGGCTGGACCGTTTGGGTTTCGCCCAGCCTGTTGGCTGCGTACCTTCGGATTGGGAGCAGGATACAGCTGTCAGACACACGTGTCAATCAACAGGGGGTTCACACTTTCCCTCTAGGGCAGAGGTTCTCCACCTGTGGGTCGGGACCCCATTTGGGGTCGAACGACCATTTCACGGGGGTCGCCAAACAAGGCTGTCCGCCATTTTTCCCCCCTTTTCTTTGGCCACGCCCCTGGCACCCGGTGATGTATAAGTGGTTGGGGGTCACCACAACATGGGGAACTGTATTATGGGGTCGCGGCATTAGAAAGGTTGAGAACCACTGCTCTAGGGCTGTGTTTCTCCACCTTGGTGAGTTGAAGGTGGACTTCACTGTAACAGTAATAGAGTTGGAAGGGGCCTTGGAGATCATCTAGTCCAACCCCCTGCTCAGGCAGGAAACCCTATACCAGTGGTTCTCAACCTTTCCAATGCCGCGACCCCATAATACAGTGCTCCATGTTGTGGTGACCCCCAACCCTTATACATCACCGGATGCCAGGGGCGTGGCCAAAGAAAAGGGGGAAAAATGGCGGACAGCCTTGTTTGGCGACCCCCGTGAAATGGTCGTTCGACCCCAAATGGGGTCCCGACCCACAGGTTGAGAACCACTACCCTATACCATTTCAGACAAATGGTTGACCAGTTTCTTCTTAAAAACGTCCAGTGTTGGAGCATTCACCGCTTCTGGAGGCTAGGAGTTCCACTGGTTAATTGTTCTCACTGTCAGGAAGTTTCTCCTTAGTTCCAGGTTGCTTCTCTCCTTGGTGAGTTTCCATCCGTTGCTTCTTGTCCTGAGAATAGCTTGACTCCCTCTTCTTTGGGACAGCCCCTGAGGTACTGGAACACGGCTATCGTGTCCCCCCTCGTCCTTCTCTTCGTTAAACTAGACATCCCCAGTTCCAGCAAGCGTTCCTTATGTGCTTTAGCCTCCAGTCCTCTAATCATCTTTGTTGCTCTTCTCTGCACTTTTTCCAGAGTCTCAACACCTTTTTTACATCGTGGTGCCCAAAACTGGACGCCGTATTCCAAGTGTGGCCTTACCGAGGTGTTGTAAAGCGGTATTAACGCTTCACCTGATCTTGATTCCAGCCCTCTGTTAATGCAGCCCAGCACTGTGTTGGCCTTTTTTGGCAGCTGCAGCTTCAACTCCCAGCCACGCCTTAAGGTGGGGGAACTTCAACTCCCAGAATTTCTCAGCCAGGTACTCAGCAGCGGGCCTTTCCATGTTTCTATTCCCTACGGGTCGTCCATTCATTAAGCGACTGTTCAAAGTCACAAGGGCACCGAGAAAGGTGACTTACAACCAATCCTCGCTCTTACGACCATTGCAACACCCCCATCCTGTGCTCAAAATTCGGGCCCTTGGCAAACGGCACGTATTTACGACGGTTGCAGCCTCCCCGGGGGTCACGCGATCGTCACTTGCGATGCTCCCACCTGGAATTCTGACCAGTGAACCCAATGGGGTGGGGTGGGGTGGAGGGAAAGTCAGTTTCGCTTAACAACTGCCCGATTCGCTTAACGACCGCAGAGGTTTGCTGAATGACTTTGGCAAAAAAAAGGCTGATAGAATTCACTTTGCAACTCCTTGCTTAGCCATGAGGATTCTGGCCCCAATCCTCCCGGCGTGGGCAGGACCCCCGGAAGGCCCCCAGAGCAGAACAGCCCCCGATGGGGCAAAAATACCTCCAACACACCCCAACTTCCCAAGGCTTCAGATTTTTATTTGCATCCTTCTCTCTTTCCAAACTTGTAGCCTTTTTTTTTTTTTTTGGTCAAGGATGCAAGCTGGCGTTTTTGCAAATGGAAATCCTTTTTTTTTTTACCCCAGAACAAATAGCATCTTTGTTTGAAAGGAAACTTGGTTTTGGCTTATGGAGCGTTTTGCTTCAGAGAATGTCGGATTGTCAGTGGCGCAGCCTGAATGAATTTGAACCGTGCCCTGTTCCTGCTTTTATTTTATTTTTTAAAATGCCTTTGGATTCTTGTTGCGACTAAATTCACAAGGTCCTCTGATTTGTCGTACGGCTGTCCTTAACTTATTTCTCATAAGTTTCTTTTCTCTTGCTGAACGTTTTTCTAATCCAGCCCTCCTCTGCTTACTTCTGTCTTAATTTCCTTCTGAATTTCACACACAACGCTGCAATTTTTCTAATTGTATATTCAGGCAGAACTCTCGGAGGTTAACCAAATAATGGCACCCGTTTCTTTTAATATGGGCCTACCGCTACATCCGATGGGAAATGTGGTTGTCCAAATTAATAGTTTCCAGGTGAACGCTGAGTTTTCCAAGGCTTGTTGGAAATATATTACTTGTTTAATCCTTTCCTTGTTTCTCTTCAGATTTCTCCTTTCCCCATTTTTAATTTTAGATCTGAGTCCCTCTAAGTCAGGGGTCCCCAACCTTTTGGGTACCAGGGACCGGTTCCGTGGAGAGGTTTTTCCGTGGACTGGAGGGAGCATGGTTTCGTGTGCTGCCTGCATCCTGCGGATGGGGCTTTGCTTGTTTGTGCGGACCGGATTGCTGGCCTGCCACGGACCGTTGCCGCTCCGTGGACCAGGGGTTGGGAACCGCTGCTCTAAGCGTAGGTTTTCATGGGAAATGTGGTCAGCATTACAAATAAATACCTACATCTTCTTCTTTTTAAAATGAGCATGTCATTCTTTTAGTTGAAAGAAAGAAAGAAAAGAAAGAAAGAAAGAAAGAAAGGAGAGAAAGAAGACAGAGAGAAAGAAAAAGAAAGAAAAGAAACAAAAAGGAAGAAAGGAGAAATGAGAAATAAATAAATAGAGATAGATAGATAGAGATAGATAGATAGATAGATAGATAGATAGATAGATAGATAGATAGATAGATAGATAGATGATAGGAAGAAATGAAGGAAGGAAGGAAGGAGAAAAAGAAAGAAAGGAAGGAGGAAGAGAGAGATAGAAAAGAAGGAAGAAGGAAGGAAGAGAAAAAGAAAGGAAAAAGAAAGAAAGAAGAGAGAGAAAGAAGACAGAGAGAAAGAAAAAGAAAGGAGAAAGGAGAAAGGAGAAAGAAAGAGAGAGATGGTAGATAGATAGGAAGGAGAAAAAGAAAGGAAGGAAGGAGGAAGAGAGAAAGAAAAGAAGGAAGGAAGAGAAAAAGAAAGAAAAGAAAGAAAGAGAAAAGGGAAGAAGAGAGAAAGAAAAAGAAAGAAAAGACAAAGAAAGAGAGATGATAGATAGATAGATAGATAGATAGATAGATAGGAAAGAAGGAAAAAAGAAAAAGGAGGAAGAGAGAAAGAAAAGGAAGAAGGAAGGAAGAGAAAAAGAAAGGAAAAAGAAAGAAAGAGAAAAGGGAAGAAGAAAGAAAGAAAGAAAAAGAAAGAAAGGAGCAAAAGATAGATAGGAAGGAAGGAAAAGAAAGAAAGAAAGAAAGAAAAAGGAAGGAAAGAAAGAGAAAGAAAAAGGAAGGAAAGGAAGGAGAGAGAGAAAGAAAAGGAAGGAAGAAAGAAAGAAAAAGGAAGAAAGAAAGAAAGAGAAAGAAAGAAAAAGAAAAAGAAAGGAAAGAGATAGGAAGGAAGAAAGGAAGGAAGGAAAGAAAGAAAAAGGAAGGAAGGAGGAAGAGAGAAAGAAAAGGAAGGGAGAAAAAGAAAGGAAAGAAAGAAAAAGGAAGAAAGAAAGAAAGAAAGAAAGAAAGAAAGAAAGAAAGAAAGAAAGAAAGAAAAAGAAAGAAAGACAAAAAGCCACCCATCAGCAGAAGGAATGGACTAATGAAAACCATCTTAGAAAACCTGAAACAGCTCAAATCAGCCCGGCTGCCTCTACAACCTGCAAAATACGAACGCTGAAATCCGTCCCCATTTTTTGCTCCCTTAGGGATCCCTACTTTCGGAGGCTCAGCGGCAGCAGCAGGGGCTCTTTCTCAAGAAAACCAAAGGCTGTTCTCCCGTCTCTACCCATCGTGGCTTGTAAGAAACCCCGATGTAAAAAATCACGGGAGGAACTCAGCCCAGGCCCCCTCGATAGTAAATGAACAAACAGGAAGATACAGGGGAAAAAAAAAAAAAAGTTTGCTATGCCTCTTCTTCCTCGGATGGCTACCACGCTACCACGCTCCAATATCCGTGGTCAGATCCCTCTTGGAGCGAGGGAGACGGCAACGGAGCACAGGGGCCCGATCCACCAGCCTGTCCTTTTTGCAGAAGAAACCTCCTGCCCGAGAATTCAGGTGCTAAGACAGCGTTTCGCCACCTTCGCCGCTGGAAGGTGGGTGGACTTCAACTCCCAGAATGCCCCAGCCAGCCATGTGGCTGGCTGGGGCATTCTGGGAGTTGAAGTCCACTCACCTTCCAGCGGCGAAGGTGGAGAGGAGAGGAAGATCAGGAGCTTCTGTAAGCAAGGATGGATTGAAACCTTCGAACCGGTGCGTTTCCCGATATCAGATTTTTAGGAACACCTGTAATAAAAACCCCGCTGATCTACCAACGTACCTGTGTCTCATGCTGGTCTGGCTCCTCTCGGCTTCCTCCACCGTCATCCCAACCTCCATAAGGTAGCTCTCCATCCGACGCTTCTCCAGGCAACACCTGGTGGCCTCCACTCCCTGGAGAGAAAACGGGGCCTCCCCGTCCGAGCCCAGAGGCAGCCCCTGCTTCTTGGGGCTTCGTCGCTGGACGCCGTCCCCCCCACGTGTCTTGCTCTTTTTGTTCAGGCCGTAGAGCTCCTCCAGGCTGTATTTGCCCCCTCCTCCGGTAGCCCCCCGGCTCTTGGGGGCCGGACCCCCCCGGGAAGAACTAGCAAACATGGGAGTGGGCGAGAGGTGGTGGGGTGTAAACCCTGCACCGTGGATGACAGCAGCCTTAGATGGAGTCCCAGTGCGGAACAGAGAGTGGATTCTCAGTTGCCCCCCCCAACCTGCAGGGTGTGTGTGTGTGTGTGTGTAGGGGGGACACGTGGGGGATTTGTAGGGCTAGCAGCTGTTGAGTGTGGTCTCTGTCCCGGAGTTTTCCACTGGGTCCTCGGTTTCCCCTCTCCTCGGATTTGTTAGCTGCTGCCTAATCCCTTTTTCTTTTGGGGGTGATTAACTAATTTCCTCGGCTCTCTCTCTCTCTCTGTGTGTGTGTGTGTGTCCTTTTGCATGCAGTTTGGGAAGGTATGGACAACACAAGTGAGATGACGCGATTGGAGCGCCCCGTTTGTTTAAATGCAAAAGCGAGGAACGGTCCATCCGGCCTTCTCTTGGCTGTTCAGCCTGTCGACCCAGGACTGTTGGGCTAGGTTTGCCGTATTGTGAAGTTGGCGGACGATACAACAACAGTGGGCCTTATTCGTGACGACAATGAGGGTGCTTACCACAAGGAGGTTGAGAGTTTGGTGAACTGGGGTTAAGGAGAACAGCCTAGTTTTAAACCCTGGAAAAACCAAAGGGATCATGGTCGATTTCAGAAAAAGCAGGCACAGCCACACTTCTCTGTGAGATTCCATGATTCACCCGTGGAGATGGTTACCAGCATCAAATTCCTGGGTGTGCAGTCAACAAGTAGGCTGGCTTGGTCGCTCAACTGCGAGACACGGGTGAAGCGGGCACAGCAGGGCCTGCATTTCCTGCGTCGCGTGAGAAAAGCACATCTTCCTTCTCACCACTCTCTACAGGGGGACGATCGAGAGCATCCTGTCATACAGCATCACAGTCTGATTTGAAGGCATCTCTGCTTCGGACAGGAAGGCAGTGCCGAGAGTGGTGAGGACAGCAGAAAAGAGGATTGGCCAGCGGTTCTCAACCTGTGGCTCGGGACCCCATTTGGGGTCAAACGACCCTTTCACGGGGGTCGCCAAACAACGCAGTCCACCATTTTTTCCCCCCTTTTCCTTAGCTGTGCTACTCTCTTTTATTCTATTGGCTTTTGAAAGCCAATAGAATAGACTCTCTTGAATAGAGTCAAATTCTATTGGCTTTCCAAAGCCAATAGGAATTGTCCAGGCTGTCTCTGCCCTGCTGAGCCCGCCAAAAGCCCCAGTCTGCAAACAGTGTTGCACCAGTTGAGTAGTCCTTGATTTACGACTGGTTGAGTAGTCCTCGACTTACGACCGGTTGGGGGTCGTGGCATTAAAAAGGTTGAGAACCACTGGGATTGGCAGTTCTCTCCCTTCCAGCCAGAACGTGGCACAGAAGCGATGCTTGAGCAGGGTCTGTAGGATTGTCTGGCACACGACACACCCTCTTCACAACCTGTTTTCCTTGTTCTCTTCTGGGCGGGGAGGGGGGCTCCGTGGTATCCGGAGCAGAACATCAACATTCAGTCACAGTTTCGTTCCATACAGTGTTAACCTTGTGAACTCTCAAGCTTTCTCCTTCCGTTATGCCTTCAAGATGGACAGTGATTAATATTTAGATGTTACTTACATGTAAGGATGTAGGTGTCAGAATCCAATTATATTTCATCTTTAATTATCAAACATAGAAAACCCTAATTCTGCCTTCTCTGGATTCTGCCATAAGAGGGAGAGAAGGGGGAGAACAAAGGGGCTTTATGGCCCTCACTTTCTTCAGTAGACTTCTAAGGAACTGAATGTGTGTATTGCAAAAGAACTAACCATAAGAATGGGGCCGTTTTCCTTTCATGTAGTTTCTTTGAAGTCTCCATCCAGCCAGGCAATAATGAAAAGGGGGGTGGGAGTGTAATACCTGAGACTGTCACTGAGAGAGGGGGTTGATTGGGTGGGGCTACTGGGGAAACCCTTAAAACCTTGAATTGGAGAACTTGGACCCCAAGTCCTGTCTAGCATGCCTGCAACCACTTCTCTTAATAAAGGATTCCTGTTGGAAGAATTATTCCAAGAGTTCTGTCTTCTTAAGATGCAAAGTGGGGTGGGTCCTTACATTAGACAGGACTTGCAAAATTAATCCACCTGGAAGGGAGACCCTTGCCGGGGGATTTTGCAAAAATTTACCATGTCAGACAATGGAGCAAGAGAGGGGGAAAACTCCCTGGAAAGAGAGCCGCTGACCCAGTTGGAACCTTGCCAGATGTTGGGATCCGAGAGGTCAGATCCCTCAGGAGAAGAAGTGGTGGAGACACGGGACCACAAGCCTCGCTGGTCAATGGGCGTTGGAAAGAAAAGTGAGTGGGGAAAGGAATCAAGAAAAGTGACCCTGAGACGGGGGACCAAGCAACCAGAATGGAAGCAGGAGATGGAGAAATCCCTGCACGAAAGTGAAGAGGGAGGAAGCTGGGCACCGTACTCAGACTGGATCCTAGAGAAAGCTATTGACCTGATGAAGAGAACTCTCAGCTCCCTAGGAGAGGAGATTCCTGAGCCCTACGGCCGCCCCAGCTCCTGGAGCCGCAAGGGAGAGACACCGAGGGGGACGTGGAACCTGCAACCCTGGGGACATCTACTGATCCAGGAGCCCCCACCCCCTACCGGACCACAGATGGCAATCTGGACGGAAGACACTACCACCAACAACAGAGGCACCGATCCATTCCAAGACGTCCACCGTTGGAGGTGAAATTCAAAGGGGAGCCAACACGCTTGGGGTTTTTCCTAACCCAAGTCCTCAGCTACATGGAGGAATATGGGCAGGACATTCCCAGCGACAAAGCCCGCATCCGGATCGTGCAATCTGCCCTGGATGGACCGGCTGCAGATTGGGTGGTGAACTTGCATGACTCCAATGCCCCAGAACTCAGTAACTTCAACCGCTTCATGTCCTCTTTGAGAAGACGATTTGAAGACCCCCTGGCTGATCGCAAAGCCCGTGAAAGGATAAAAACGACGAGGCAAGGCAAACGCCCAGTGGCTGAATATACACAAGAATTCCGGGCCATTGCCAGCAAACTGAATTGGCCAGAAGACATCCTCCTTAGCCATTTCAAAGACGGACTAAACTATGATCTATATGACGCTTGCCTGCCCCGAGGGGACCCACACCGACTTGAGGAATGGTACGTCTTGGCAGAGGAAGCAGAGATCGACATATTGAAGAGGCACCGCCGAGGAAAACAATGGAGCCGCCCCCCCGCCTGAGCTGACATACGAACCGGTGAAATCATCGGCTACAGCCAAGAAGCAAATGGGGTGTTTCAAGTGCGGAAGAGAAGGGCATCAAGCTGTAGAATGCCGCTCAAAGGCCCCCCAGCACAACCCAGACAGATCCACAATCAACAAATCCGGAAAGTCTTCAGCTAAGCCAAAAGAAACGGCCATGAGAATGATGGAAATTGCGGAACCCCCCACTTCTGCTCACCAAGGGGAAAGAACTCCAGCCTACACCACAGGGCCGGTGGATGCCTCAGATGACAGCTCGGAGGGCGAACCCCTGGTAAGTGGATGCATCACACCCATCTTCAAAACAGTGACTATATTAATCCCCCCCATGCCCGAAGCTGTGAAGGTGAAAGCCTTAATAGACTCTGGCTGCACCCGCTGCCTCATTAGCCCAACACTAGTGGGGAATCTGGGCATCCCATCCAGGAGACTGGAACAACCAATCTCATTTGGCCAGTTAGATGGATCCATAGCAGGGGGGGTGCCAGCTACCCTAGCCACTCTACCAATACACCTCTCCCTGGGCAACCATGAAGAGGACATAACGTTTGTGGTGACCCCAGGTATGGAATGCCCAATGATTCTAGGGATGGAATGGCTGAAAAAATGGAACCCCTGGGTAAATTGGAGGACGACAGAAATCAAATTCCCGAAGGGGGACCCTATGGACTTAAAACCCCAAGGGAGGCTACCAGAATCAAGAATAGAAAAAGCATCCATAGGAGAGGAAAAAAGATTAACAGAAATACCAGAAGAATATAGGGACCTTGCTGAAGTCTTCAGTGAGGAGAGGGCGAATGAGCTCCCCCCCATCGACCCACAGACTGTACCATTGAATTCAAGCCTGGGGCAAAACTCCCGAAGCCCAGATTATACTCCATGAGCCCAAAGGAGAAGGAGGAAATGGAAAGATTTATTAAAAAAAACCTAGAGAGAGGTTTCATTGAGCCAGCCAAGCCTAAAGTGGCTGCCCCGGTCCTTTTTAGAGAGAAGAAGGATGGCACTTTACGTTTATGCATGGATTATAGGGCCCTGAATACAATCAGTGAAAGCAACCTATACCCACTGCCCCTCATGAAAGACATGCTGTCACACCTATCGAAAGGGAATTTTTTTTCTAAACTAGACCTAAGGGAAGCTTACTATCGCGTGAAAATTAAGGAAGGGGACGAATGGAAGACTGCATTTAACTGCCCCATGGGGTGCTATCAATTCAAAGTCTTGCCATTTGGATTACAAGGGGGCCCTGCAGTCTTTATGCAATTAATCAATGACGTTCTAAGGGAGCACCTGTTTAAGGGGGTCCTTGTTTACTTGGACGACATTCTTATCTTTACTGAAACAAAAGAGGAACACGTCAACCTTGTCAGGGCGGTTTTAAAGAAGCTGCGAGCCGCCCACCTATATGCCAAACTCTCAAAATGCGAATTCCACCAGGAAAGGATAGACTACCTAGGTTATCGCATATCCCCACAGGGCATTGAAATGGACCCAGAGAAGGTCAAAGCAGTATTAGATTGGGCACCACCCCGCACAAGAAAGCAACTACAAAGTTTCCTGGGCTTTGCAAACTTTTACCGCCAATTCATCCCCTCATTTGCCCAGATAGCCTTGCCCCTCACTAACTTACTAAAAACGAAGGGAGCATCCTCAGTAAAACCTAGCCAGCCACTAACATGGACAATGGAGTGCCAAGCAGCGTTTGAGAGACTAAAGAGACTTTTTTCTGCCGAACCAGTACTAAGACACCCAGACATGGACAAGCCCTTCGTAATACAGGCAGATGCAAGTGATGTGGCAGTGGGGGCTGTGCTATTACAAGAAAATGATGATGCAGTATTACAACCCTGCGCATATACATCCAAGAAACTCACGGAAACAGAACAGCGCTGGCCCGTATGGGAGAAGGAGGCTTATGGGATACGTTGGGCATTACTCACGTGGCGACAGTTCCTGGAAGGCAACAAAATCCCCTTCCAGGTGTGGACCGATCACAAAAATTTAGAAGCCCTGAAAACGTCCAGGAAACTCAATCCCAAACAAGCCCGCTGGTCCCAGCATTTTCACCAGTTCCAATTTAAGCTCAAACATTTACCAGGAAGAAAGAACTTCCTGGCAGATGCACTATCTCGCATGCCCCAATACAACAGCGCATGAACCACAGACTCTAGGCCAATAATGGCAGAGTCACAACTGGCAGCACCAGTAACCACAAGAACCCAAGCCAAAATAAAACCACAACTGGACAGCCAAACTGGAATTGAATTCAGAAAAAGTTTGGAAACAGATGAATGGTTCCAGAAAAACAAAAATGTGTGCACAATGAGAGACGGGTTGCCTTGGGTAGGGGAAAAGTTATATATACCAACAACCCAAAGAATCACGTTCATGCAGCTTTGCCATGACACAAAATCAGCAGGGCATTTTGGATTTGTAAAAACTTTACACTTAATTAAACGGCAATTTTGGTGGCCATCAATAAAAAAGGACATAGAAAGTTATGTTGCCAGCTGCCCGACCTGTGCATCGGCAAAGAGGTTGCAAGGGAAGTCGCCAGGGCTATTACAACCAGTGGCAAGTCCCTCAGCCCCCTGGAGGGAAATAGCCATGGATTTTATAGTGGAATTGCCAGAAAGCAATGGGAATACTGTTATCTGGACGGTCACGGACTTGTTTTCCAAACAGGTGCACTTTATCCCTTGCCAAAAGATTCCCACTGCAAAGGCCTTAGCAAGACTTTTCATCCAGCACATTTACAGATTGCATGGGGCACCCCAACGCATCATCTCTGATAGGGGAGTGCAATTTACGTCTGCATTTTGGAAGGAATTTTTATCCCTCTTAGGGACCACTCAGGGACTGACATCTAGCCATCACCCTCAGACAGATGGACAAACGGAACGGTGCCATTCAGTACTTGAGCAATATTTGAGATGTTTTTTAAATTTTCAACAGAGTGATTGGACGGACTTACTTCCTTTTGCAGAAGTTGCCTACAATAATGCAGTCCACTCCAGCACAGGCTACACTCCTTTTCAAATAGCCAACGGTCAAAGTTTCAACCCTATGCCAGAGTTAACCCCAAACGAACCAACGATCCCTTCACTGAAAGAATGGATGGAAAAACTACAAAACACCTGGCCAATAGTTAAAAAAGCACTAGATGAAGCTAGGCAGGCATACAAAGCACAAGCCGATAAAAAAAGGGTTGAGCCTACACCATTCATTATAGGAGAAATGGTGTACTTATCTACAAAATACCTAAAGTCCGTACAGCCCTGTAAAAAACTTGGACCAAAATACATAGGACCTTTTCCAATTAAAAGAATCATAAATCCAGTAACAGTAGAATTAGAATTACCCAAAAATCTCAGGCAAATACACCCAATTTTTCATTGCAGCTTGCTGAAAAGAGAACATCAGTCACCTTTACGGCGAAAAATCCCCCCACCACCACCTCCAATCATGGTGGAGGCGAACAACACTTCGAAATAAAAGAGATCCTTGACTCTAGGAGATATCATGGAGCAACTCAGTACCTAGTTGCCTGGAAACACCTCCCTCCCTCACAAAACGAGTGGGTCCATAAACGTCATGTCAGAGCCCCGAAGCTATTGAAGAAGTTTCACACAGAGTATCCTAACAAGCCTGACTAAGTTTTATACCTGTTTTGTTTTCTTTCAGGTGAATCTCTCTTATTTTTAAGAGGGGCCGGATGTCAGAATCCAATTATATTTCATCTTTAATTATCAAACATAGAAAACCCTAATTCTGCCTTCTCTGGATTCTGCCATAAGAGGGAGAGAAGGGGGAGAACAAAGGGGCTTTATGGCCCTCACTTTCTTCAGTATACTTCTAAGGAACTGAATGTGTGTATTGCAAAAGAACTAACCATAAGAATGGGGCCGTTTTCCTTTCATGTAGTTTCTTTGAAGTCTCCATCCAGCCAGGCAATAATGAAAAGGGGGGTGGGAGTGTAATGCCTGAGACTGTCACTGAGAGAGGGGGTTGATTGGGTGGGGCTACTGGGGAAACCCTTAAAACCTTGAATTGGAGAACTTGGACCCCAAGTCCTGTCTAGCACGCCTGCAGCCACTTCTTCTTAATAAAGGATTCCTGTTGGAAGAATTATTCCAAGAGTTCTGTCTTCTTAAGATGCAAAGTGGGGTGGGTCCTTACATTAGGTCTATACGTATGTTGTATATAGTATGTTTAAATGTGTGTTATGTATGTGTACACTTTGAGAGCGAGCAACTAAATTTCATTTTTAATGTGTACCATTGTGCCCACAGTAAAAAAAAATGACAATAAAGCTTATCTATCTATCTATCTATCTATCTATCTATCTATCTATCTATCTATCTATCTATCTATCTATCTATCTATCATCTATCTATCTCTAGTATCTTAGTATATCTATATCTACTTAGTATATCTACCTACCTACCTTAGTATATCTATATCTACCTAGTATATCTATCTGTCTGTCTACCTAGTATATCTATAATAATAATAATCATAAAAGTTGGAAGGGACCTTGGAGGTTATCTAGTCCAACTCCCTGCTCAGGCAGGAAACCCTATACCATTTCGGACAAATGGCTGTCCAGTCTCTTCTTAAAAACCCCCAGTATTGGAGCATTCACCGCTTCTGGAGGCAGGTTGCTCCACTGGTTAATTGTTCTTAACTGTCAGGAAGTTTCTCCTTAGTTCTAGGTTGCTTCTCTCCTTGATTAGTTTCCACCTGTTGCTTCTTGTCCTGCCTTCGGGCGCTTTGGAGAATAGCTTGACTCCCTCTTCTCTGGGGCAGCCCCTGAGATATTGGAACACGGCTATCATGTCCCCGCTCGTCCTTCTCTTCGTTAAACTAGACATGCTCATTCTAGCAACCGTTCCTTATATGTTTCAGCCTCCAGTCCCCTCATCATCTTTGTTGCTCTTCTCTGCACTCTTTCCAGAATCTCAGCATCTTTTTTACACCGTGGTGACTATCTATCTATCTGTCAATATTTCTATTTTCTTTTCCCGTTTCTGCACCCAACGAAATAAACAAGCGGAAGAAGGGAAAATTAACACACGGCCGTCCATTCGGCGACGGTTTCAAGTTGACCAGACAGATTTAATGACCGCTTCTTTTTTTAAATCATATTTTATTCATTCATTTATTATTTATTTATTACTACGACCCCTTCTCAAAGGTCCGGCTGCTGCAAACCCAAAAAGGGACAGTCCCCAAACGGCCGAGAATGGAGCCTAGCGAGAACGACGTGGTCCGAAGGAACCGGGATCCGATTAAAAAAAAAAATAAATCCGAATATTCCGCTATAAATAAGAGCAATGGGGCAACATCCAGATCCAGTTCTTGGAGACGGTTCCTGGTGAGAAGTACACCGGGCTGGTCCAAACGCACAGCATCATGGGAAATCAGGCAGCTTGCTGCTTCCGGACCGTTCATGAGTCCTTGGGAGGGCGGGGGGGGGAGAGTGTCAAAAAAATAAAATTTAAAAAATAAAAATAAGAGAGAGCTAGCCAGCACGAGCCGAGAAGAAAGGGAGAGCCCGGACGAAGCTGTCCAGCTTGTTGCGAAAAAGCTCGCTCTGGATGGTCTCGTTCAAGCTGCAGAGGGGGTTCTTGACCACGTACTCCACGTAAATCTAAGGAGTAACAGAGGTGGGGGGTTAAGTGGGGGGTTCCTCCTCCCCGAGCCCACTCACCGTCCCCCCCCACCAGAGAGAGAGAGAGAGAGAGGAAAGGTGGAGCAGGGTCACGGCCTTCCAAGTCTCCAATCTGTCTTCTTCTCGTTAGGCAGGCACTTCAGGGTTAACAAGCTTAATTAAACAGAACCTTTTACCTTGCAGACGTTTCATCCCCTGACTAGGGAACGTCATCAGTTTGCTCTGTAGAAGGCAAATCCCGCCTCCTTGCAGCACTGATGTTGTTACCCACTACGGTAATGAGTTGTCTGCAAGGAAACCGCCAAGCTTGGAAGTCGCCAAGGAGCCCACAGTCCTCTTTCTCCTCCACTCCGCAAACCCCACTCCCTTCTAGCTCTGATGATGTTCCCTAGCTGGGTCATGAAATGTCTGCAAGGAAACCACCCAGCTCAGAGAGCACCAAGAACCCCCCAGTTGTCCTCCTCCTCCTCCTCCCACACTCCCTTTACTGGATTCACTTAATGGCTAGGGCAGGGGTAGGCAACCTTGGCTCTTTTATGACTCGTGGACTTCAACTCCCAGAATTCCTCAGCCAGTGTGAGGGAAATATGGCACCCTTTAAGACTCGTGGACTTCAACTCCCAGAGTTCCTGAGCCAGCATGGGGGAACTATGGCCTCCTTTAAGACTCATGGACTTCAACTCCCAGAATTCCTCAGCCAGCATGGGGGAACGATGGCTCCCTTGATGACTCGTAGACTTCAACTCCCAGAATTCCTCAGCCAGCATGGGGGAACGATGGCTCCCTTTAAGACTCGTGGACTTCAACTCCCAGAATTCCTGAGCCAGTATGGCTCAGCTTGGAAACCTCTCCCTTTCCCCTCAGCGTGGCTGGCTCAGGAATTCTGGGAGTTGAAGTCCACCAGTCATAAAAAGAGCCAAGGTGGCCTATCCCCGGGCTAGGTGATTCTCTTAGCAAAACCGCAGGAAATCTGCTTAACGTCTGTGGCAACAAAAAAAAAAAACAAAGGAAAAATTGGGCACGACTCGTTTAACAACCAGCTTGCTTAGCAATGGAAGATGCCGGCCCCCGGGGTAAACCGTAAGCGGAGGACCGCCTGCGCCGGAAGGAAGGGGGGGGGACGGCGCACAAACCCTCACATAGCTGTAGATCTGGTGCAGGATGTCCTGGATGTTGCCCACTCCCAGGTCGGTGTTCATGACCACCTTGAGCCCGCTGGGCGTCTCGTAGTAGTGCAGCTTGTACTTGCTGGTCTGGAAGGAGAGGAAGCCGTCCTTCCTGCGGGGCGGGCGTTAAGGGAAACGCCACCTTCGCCGGCCGCCCCGGAGGCGTCGCTCTTGCGAGCGTAGCTTCGGCTGCTAGGAAGAAACACCCCCCCGGGTCCTCCCCTCCCCACCCCCTCAACTGCCCAGTGGGGGGAAAGGATACATGTCCAGGGGGCTCATTTTGCTCACGAAGGAGCGGATGGAGAAGAGCATCCCGTACATCAGCTTGAATTCCTGCCAGGCGGAGCGGAGAGAGAAGGGAGGACAGAGTTGGAAGGGGACCTCGGAGGTCGTCTAGTCCAGCCCCCTGCTCGAGCAGGAGACCCTAGACCAGGGGTAGGCAACCTTGGCTCTTTTGGGACTGGTGGACTTCAACTCCCAGAATTCCTCAGCCGGCGTGAGGGAACTATGACTCTTTGATGACTCGTGGACTTCAACTCCCAGAATTCCTCAGCCGGCGTGAGGGAACTATGACCCTTTGATGACTTGTGGACTTCAACTCCCAGAATTCCTCAGCCGGCGTGAGGGAACTATGACCCTTTGATGACTTGTGGACTTCAACTCCCAGAATTCCTCAGCCGGCGTGAGGGAACTATGACTCTTTGATGACTCGTGGACTTCAACTCCCAGAATTCCTCAGCCAGCGTGAGGGAATTATGGCTCCCTTGATGACTTGTGGACTTCAACTCCCAGAATTCCTCAGCCAGCGTGAGGGAATTATGGCTCCCTTGATGACTCGTGGACTTCAACTCCCAGAATTCCTCAGCCGGCATGAGGGAACTATGACCCTTTGATGACTCGTGGACTTCAACTCCCAGAATTCCTGAGCCAGCATGGCTCAGCATGGAAACCCCTCCCTTTCCCCTCAGTGTTGCTGACTCAGGAATTCTGGGAGTTGAAGTCCACTAGTCATAAAAGAGCCAAGGTGGCCTACCTCTGCCCTACACCGTTCCAGACAAATGACTGTCCAGCCTCTTAAAAACCTTTGTTGCGGTTTTTCTGGTGGCAAGTCGTTCCACCGATTACATTTACTCCTCGACTTACAATCTTTTGATTGATGACCGTTCAACATTACAGCAGCACTGCAAAAAAAGGGACTTACGACTTTATGACCGCCGCAGCATCCTCATGGTCACGTGATCAAAACTCAGACGCTCGGCAACTGACTCGTATTTACCACAGCTGGCTCAGGAATTCTGGGAGTTGAAGTCCACGAGTCATAAAAGGGTCCTAGTTCCCTCATGCTGGCTGAGGAATTCTGGGAGTTGAAGTCCACGAGTCCTAAAGGGAGCCATAGTTTCCCCATGCTGGCTGAGGAATTCTGGGAGTTGAAGTCCACGAATCATCAAGGGAGCCATAGTTCCCCCATGCTGGCTGAGGAATTCTGGGAGTTGAAGTCCACAAGTCCTAAAAGGGGCCATAGTTCCCCCATGCTGGCTCAGGAATTCTGGGAATTGAAGTCCACGAGTCATCAAGGGAGCCATAGTTCCCCCATGCTGGCTGAGGAATTCTGGGAGTTGAAGTCCACAAGTCCTAAAAGGGGCCATAGTTCCCCCATGCTGGCTCAGGAATTCTGGGAATTGAAGTCCACGAGTCATCAAGGGAGCCATAGTTCCCCCATGCTGGCTGAGGAATTCTGGGAGTTGAAGTCCACGAGTCCTAAAAGAGCGAAGGTTGCCTACCCCTGTTCTAGCTGAAGTTCTAATTCTCCAATTCTAAGGCTAGGAAGGGACGAGAGAGCAGGGCTTCTGAGTTTACTCGTTCACGCTTCCTTTGGTCCCGCTCTGCGGC
Organism: Crotalus adamanteus; assembly: GCA_039797435.1. NCBI lineage: Eukaryota > Metazoa > Chordata > Lepidosauria > Squamata > Viperidae > Crotalus > Crotalus adamanteus. The sequence goes on along the minus strand of CM077936.1, from coordinate 142,973,297 downwards.
AAGTTTAGGCAAATTAAGACAATCCAACATTTGCAGCTCCACGACCCACAGCAGGGAACATCCTGCTGTTGTGTTCACCCAAGCTTTAAGACTTCTTCCATCTCTGCTCGTCACAGCGCTTGGACAAAAACCGCTCCACGCTTCAGAGAGGCTGGTAGGGCTCAGCAGGGATCGGGGCTCAGAAATTCTTACAGGAGACGGTCAAGGTTAACCCTTCTCCGGCTGAGCACCATGGGGCAGCACTGCCTGGTCTCGTGCTCCTGAGAAGGGGAAACCTTGCTGCATAGATATTGATCCTGAGTGGGGTGGCAGGGCCCAGAATCATGAATTGAAATTATGGGAGGGTAGATTCCACCCCAATGTGAGGAAAAAAAAAAAGCGAGAAAGTTGGAGAGCGAGAATTCCAGCTGGGAGGAGGAGTCAAGTGAGGACTTAGCCTGGACTCATTACATCAGGGGTCTTCCGACTTGGCCCTTTGCTGACTTGTGGACTTCAACTCCCAGAATTCCTGAGGCAGGCATGCTGGCTGGGGAATTCTGGGAGTTGAAGTCCACAAGTCATCAAAGGGCCAAGCTTGAAGACCCCTGCTTGTGGACTTCAACTCCCAGAATTCCTCAGCCAGACTGAGGGAACTATGATCCTTTGATGACTGGTGGACTTCAACTCCCAGAATCCCTCAGCCAGACTGAGGGAACTATGATCCTTTGATGACTGGTGGACTTCAACTCCCAGAATCCCTCAGCCAGCGTGGCTGGCTGAGGAACTCTGGGAGTTGAAGTCCACCAGTCATCAAAGGGCCAAGTTGGAAGACCCCTGCTTGTGGACTTCAACTCCCAGAATTCCTCAGCCAAGCACGCTGGCTGAGGAATTCTGGGAGTTGAAGTCCAGAAGTCATAAAACGGACCTAGTTCCCTCATGCTGGCTGAGGGAGTTGAAGTCCACAAGTCACCAAAGGGCCACGTTGGAAGACCCCTGGCACTACATAAACGCAAGAGGGCTAGATCTAAGCTCTCCTGAAGGTCTTAAGAGCTCTAAGAGTCTAACTTTGGCAATTTTAACACTTGTGGACTTCAGCTCCCAGAATTCCTCATCCAACTGTCAATTCTGGGAGTTGAAGTCCACAAGTCTTAAAAGTTGCCAAGACTGGACGCCCACCGTAGAGCCTTATTTGGTCGTTCCCGTGCCAAAGCTGCCAGTCTGGGGGAGATTCCTGTACTATAGACAGAGAACAATAAAGTAGCCAGCTTGAACCTTGGATAAACCTTGGATGTGTTCACCCCGGACGCTTCCTCACAATTCAGAGACGTCCAAGGGCGAATCCAATGATCCAGGAGCGATGGGTTCTTTCCCCTCCACTGGGTGTGACAAGCGGAGGCTGGCCAGCCATCCGTGGGATGGTTGATTTGGATCCCTCAACTGCGTAGGATCTCCCGACTCTACTCGCACGCGCTCCCTCTGCCCTCTGCACACAGGATGAAAAGCGTTGCTAAAGTAGCCCTGATACCTGGCTAAAAGCAGAAGCACAGAGCTAAGCCATGTTCCTCTTGCAGCCAGAACAGAAGCGCAGCGCAGCCGCCGAAGCACATGTAAGCCTGGCCTTCAATCAGCTTAACGGGTTTTTTTTTTAATCCATTAACGCTAAGCCCTGCTTCCTTGGAAGCCCACCAAATTTTTGAAAGATTCATATTGGGGCGAGATTAGCAAAGAGATGAGGCCACCCAATCAGAAAGACACATTTAAAGCTTGAAAAAAAGCATGTTAGCAAGTGTCGAAGCTTAAACCAGCTTCGGGCACGTCGCATTGAGTGCGGTCCTCTCCAAAAGGGCCGTTTATTTTGATTTAGTTAGCTATTTTTTTAAAACTGCCCGGCTATCTCACAGAGCGTCATGGAGTTGTAAATCCCATCATCCTACAGTCAGGGGCCACGTTGGCTGGAGAGGATGATTGTCCAAATTCTCCTTGGTCTGGAACACAATTTTAATAGCGTTCCGCCACAGGCCAGATCAGGTTCACCCTGTTGGCAATTTAGAACAGTGCTAATTGGGTTTTCTGGAAAGCTTTCATGGATTAATGGAGTTGGGCGTTTATTTATTTCTACCACAATTTTGATAGTCCACCCACTGAGCCAGCCCTGTACCGCAGCTGCCAAAAAAGCCAACACAGTGCTGGGCTGTATTAACAAGGGACTGAATCAGGATCACGTGAAGGGTTAATACCGCTTTACAAGGCCTTGGTAAGGCCACACTTGGAATACGGGGTCCAGTTTAGGGCACCACGATGTAAAAAAGATGTTGAGAGTCTGGAAAGAGTGCAGAGAAGAACAATAAAGATGACCAGGGGACTGGAGGCCAAAACATACAAAGAACGGTTGCTGGAATTGGGGATGTCTAGTCTAATGAAGAGAAGGATGAGGGGGACATGATAGTCGTGTTCCAGTATCTCAGGGGCTGTCCCAAAGAAGAGGGAGTCAAGCTATTCTCCAAGGGAGGACAAGAAACAACGGATGGAAACTAACCAAGGAGAGAAGCAACCTGGAACTAAGGAGAAACTTCCTGACAGTGAGGACAATTAACCAGTGGAACTACCTGCCTCCAGAAGCTATGGATGCTCCAACACTGGAAGTTTTTAAGAAGAGACTGGACAGCCATTTGTCTGAAATTGTACTTAGGGTTTCCTGCCTGAGCAGGGGGTTGGACTAGATGACCTCCAAGGTCCCTTCCAACTTTATTATTATTGTTACTGTTATTGTTATTATTACTATTATTATTATTCTCTTTCATAACCTTCTGACGAGCAAATTCCACGGGAGAAACCGGATTCGCTTAATGACCGTGTGACTAACTTCACAACTGCGGTCATTTGCTTCACGATGGCGAGGAAGGTCGCAAAACGGGGCGAAGCACACTTAGCCAACGTTGCGCTTAGTGACAGAAATTGTGGTCGTAAGCTGTGGACTCCTCGCATACATATTTTATCTATCTTGCCTTATGAGTTTTGTATATAGTTACCCTGCGGTAAGACGGGGGTGGGGAGGGAGGAATAAATTAAATTATTCATAATTAAATGATTTTAATTATGAAATCAATAACCGGAATACAGGCAGTCCTCGATCTGCAACCGTTCCCTTAGTGGCAACGGCTTAATGACCGTTTTTCACACTGAACGACCATCGCAGCATTCCCTTCGGTCACGGGATCAAAAAAAAAAAATTCAGACTTTCAGCCACCGACTCGCATTTATGACGGTTTTTGCAGCGTCTCCTGGGGTCATCCCCCCTGCCCCCATTTGCGACCTCCTGACGAGGCAAAGTTGACGGATTTGCTGAACAACCGTGCGACTCGCTCATCCGCTGGAGCGATTCGCTTAACGACGGCGGCCAGAAAGGCCAGCCAGGTTGGGCGCCGTTGTGGTTGTAAGTCGGCAAGCCCGATTCGCTGAACGACAGTGCGACTCGCTCCTCCGCTGCAGCCATTCGCTTAACGACGGCGGCCAGAAAGGCCAGCCAGGTTGGGCTCCATTGTGGTCATAAGTTGGCAAGCCGGATTCGCTGAACGACTGCGCGACTCGCTCCTCCGCTGCAGTGATTCGCTTAACGACGGCGGCCAGAAAGGCCAGCCAGGTTGGGCGCCGTTGTGGTCGTAAGTCGGATTCGCTGAACGACCGTGTGACTCGCTCCTCCGCTGCAGCGATTCGCTTAAGGACGGCGGCCAGAAAGGCCAGCCAGGTTGGGCACCGTTGTGGTCGTAAGTCGAGGACTGCCTGCCCTGGCCCCTTTCTGGGATTAATGATGATGATAATTGATATTGCAAGGATAATTCATTTATTCATTATTATAATAATCTCCTCCTGTAAGGAAACGAGGTCAAGAAAAAGGGGGGGGGGTGTTTTGGGCGCAGGAGACCCGCCACCCGAGCCTGGCCGAGGCCTCTGTGCGCGTGCAGAGGGCATGTTCCCCCCCTCCCTCCGTGTGGGGGGGGGAAATTGGGGCGGGGGGGGGCGCTGAGGCTCACCTCCTCCTTGGAAATCCCGGCCTGCTTCTTGCGGTTCCACTCGCTGTAGTGCAGGCAGGCGCCGTTGCGGTCGAAGAGGTAGAGATTGTGCACCGTCATCTTGGGGGGGGGGAGACAAGGGGGGGGCAGGGAACCCCCAAATCAGAGCCAGGCCGCGTTTGAAGCCCCCTCAGCCGCCACCACCACCACCACCACCACCGACGGATATCAACACGCCAGTACTGAGGATAACGCCACCCATCATCCACCTCCCGCTCGGTTTTTTCCCGAAGGCGGGAAGGACCCCCCCCCCAATATTTACCTCAGCCGCCGCTCCCGTCTCTATGACAACCGCTAGGCCCGACGTCGCTCAACTTCCGCCGCGGAGGGTGCGTGCCCGCGCCGCGCCGCCAACCCCGCTCGCGGATTGGTCCGTCCCGCTCGGCCCGCCCCTCTCCCCCCCCCGCAGCGTGCGCCGTCGCCGCTCTTCCTGCGGGCCCGCCCGACTGGGAAGCCTTGCCCGGAAGGAAAATGGCGGCGCCGGCTTCACCCCGTTCCCGCTCCGAGGCCTTGCCCGGCGCTGCGCGGGGGCGACGGAGCCGAGCGGGGGCCCCGGCGAGGACCGGAGCGGCGGGGACGGCGGCCTAGAGAGCCTGGCGGGGCAGCAGAGTGGGTCTCAAAGCGAGGAGGCTAAAGGGACGGGGAGGGGGACGCGGTTTACCTCAGGAGGGGGGGGTTCGCAATCTGCGGGAACTCCAACTCCCATTGGCCAACCTCAGAGCGCGGCCGAGCTCGCGGGGGGTGATGGGAGATGGAGTCCAAGGCAGTGGGTCAGCTGAGGAGGGCCAAGGGGTGCAAGAGGGGAAGGGGGTGTCCTGAGGGGAGCCATTTTGGAGCCCAGGGCATGATGTGTGTCTGTTTGTGTGTGTGTTGGTTGGGGGGGGGGACTTTCGCTGCTCCCTGTTTCTCCTCAGCCCTCCTGGGATTTCCTGGTGGTCTCCCATCCTCTCTCTCTGAAGGTTGGTTAGCTGGTTTTGGTTCAGGCTGAGGAGGAAGCGGAGAGGAAATAAAGAAGAGGAGGCCTCCCAGGCCTGGCCCATTCCATGTTGAACGAGGTCAAAATTAGCCGATCTTTGTGATTCTCTCTGGGAATTTGATCAATTTTTGCTATACTACCAACACAACCAACCTTGGACAGCGACAAAGAGAGGCCTATCAATTTTAATAACAACAACAACAACAACAGCTGGAACAGTGGACCGGACTCAAGCAGAACTAAAAGCAGTGGATAGGCAGACCAGAAAAATAATGACAATGAATCATGCCCTTCATCCACGCAGTGACATTGATAGACTTTATCTACCAAGGCAAATAGGTGGGCGTGGAATGCTACAAGTACATCAGATGGTTGAAGAAGAAAAAATGGCTCTGGAAGAATATCTGAAGAACAATGATGAAGATGCACTGAAATTAGTATATCAGGAAGGCTTACTAACTACTGGAGAGACCAAACTGGCCTACAAGAAAGACCAAATGAAGGACAGAATAGAGGCATGGGAAGGCAAAGCACTACTACATGGCCAGTACATTAAAAAAAAATAACTGGGAAAGCAGATAATAACAAGACCTGGCAATGGCTAAGAGCAGGAAAATTGAAGAAAGAGACCGAGGGACTAATTCTGACTGCACAAGACCAAGCTTTAAGGACAAATGCACATAAAGTCAAAATTGAGAAGACAGCAACAGACAGTAAGTGCCGCCTATGCAAAGAAGCCGAAGAAACACTGGACCACCTGGTAAGCTGCTGCAAGAAGATCGCACAGACTGACTACAAGCAGCAGCACGACAAAGTAGCAACAATGGTGCATTGGAAGATCTGCAAGAAATATCATTTGCCTGTAAGCAAGAACCAGTGGGATCATAAACTAGAGAAAGTCATAGAAAATGATAAAATTAAACTGCTCTGGGACTTCAGAATTCAAACAGACAAGCACCTGCAACATAACACCCCAGGCTTAACAATTGTCGATAAGAAAGACAAAAAAGTCTGGAGAGTGGACGTGGCAGTGCCTGGAGACAGCAGAATAGACGAGAAAGAACTGGAGAAGATAACAAAATACAAAGACCTACAAATAGAAATAGAAAGACTGTGGCAAAGGCAAGCAAGGGTGGCACCAATAGTAATAGGTGCCTTGGGTGCAATCCCAAAACATTTGGAGCATCACTTGAACACCATTGGCATTGACAAATTCGCCATCGGTCAATTGCAAAAGACGGCCTTACTAGGAACTGCTTCCATCCTGTGACGAGATCTGTAATAACATCAAACATCCACATCTGCCTATCCCAGGTCCTGGATAAGGATTTGATAGGTAGACAAAATGCCAAATCCAGTCTGAACATCTGGGTGACTGTGCGATGATCAATAATAATAATAATATAATTTGAATGTTCAGTTGACTGAGGTTCATATCTAAGGAATAAAAGATAATAATAAATAGTAATAAACTGAAAAATTCTGCGGAAGATTAGACGTGGCAGTACCTGGAGATAGCGGAAGAGAGAAGAAGAGAAAGAACTGGAGAAGATCACAAAATATCAAAGACCTGCGAATAGAACGACCGGGGCAAAAGCAAGCCAAGGTAGCACCAGCAGTCCTTGGTGCCACCCCCAAAACATCTGGAGCACCTTTTAAAACACCTTTTCAACTCTGACAAAAATCCCCAATTAGTCAATTACAAAAGGCAGCTTTGCTTGGAGCAGCGAGGAGGCCTTTTAAGACCATTTAAGAACATTCACCTCTGGCTATTCCAGGTCCTCGGGAACGATTTAGTTAGTGGGCAGAGCTGCCAAATCCATCGGAACCTCTGGCTGACCGTGTGAACGAATCCTTTTAAAAACATCCAGGGGAAGGCAGGACATGTCACCCTGCCTTCTCCCTTTGTGCTCTGAATTTCAAGTTCTTTTTTAATTATCATTCTTTTCCAGGACTGGCCAGGGAAGCTACCACGCGCCCTCTACTTTCCTGGTGGCAGCTCTGGCCTCCATTTGGGGCGCCATGATGGCAGAAGTCCCAACCTTCTGAGCTCAGAATGCTGGTGCTGGCCGCAGCCCTTCGCTTAGGACCCCGGGACCATGGCTGAGAAGAGTTTTACCCGGGCTCTGAGCGCTTCCCTCCGCAGCGAAGATCTCCTAAGTGACATGGAGCTGCTGCCAGCCTCGGATCCCGCCACCCCTGGGCAGCAGGTGCCTTCTTCTCAGCTGGCCACCCCGTACACCTCCAAAGTGACCACCCAGCTCTACGCCTCCCTTCGCCAGAGCCGGCAGGCCGAGGCGCTGGCTTTGTCTCGGCTGGAGGACCAGCACGGCTCGGCCCTGGCTAGGAAAGCCGTGGAAGCCGACGTCGATCTGGACACGCTAGCGGAAGAGCTTAGCCACCGGCTTTCTGCCAGCGTGGAAGCCAGTGCATTTAGACAGGTGAGAGAGTAACTGCTGGGGTGGCGGACCCCCCAGGTTTGCAGGAAAGCTCGGTTGCCTGAGCCCCTCTTCATTTGCAGGGTGCCGTGCCCGAATCCCGCCACATTTCCGAGATGGAGAACGTCCGGTGCCACCTCCAGAGTATGTTGCGAGGATCCAGAGATGGGCCTGGTGAGAGTGGGGAAGGGGGAAATGGCCTGGATGGGATCTGAAAGGAAGGAACCAGTCAAAGCCTTGCCGTGTTTTGTCCCTACAGGGGCCTGAGGACAGATACAGCATTTATTTATTTTTTATCGCGTTTAGAAACCCGCCTATATTGTTTTTATAAATAGCTTAATACCGAATATTCCTTCCGCCTCCTAGTTGCCCCACAATAACCCTGTGAGGTGGGTTGGGCTGAGAGAGAGGACAATTGGCCCAAAGTCACCTCGTCGGCTTTTGTGCCTAAGGTGGGACTAGAACTCACCACCTCCGCACGATTGGCTCCAAGTCACCCAGCCGACTTTTTTGCCTAAGGCGGGACTAGAACTCGCTATCTCCTGGTGATTGGCCTAAAGTCGCACAACAGGCTTTTGTGCCTAAGGCGGGACTAGAACTCACCGTCTCCTGGTGCTTGGCCCACAGTCACCCAGCTGCTTTTGTGCCTAAGGGGCAACTAGAACTCACCATCTCATAGCGATTGGTCCAGAGTCACCCAGGGGCTTTCAGGCCTAAGGCAGACTAGAACTCGCCGTCTCCTGGTGATTGACCCAAAGTCACCCAGCTGGCTTTCACGCCTAAGGCAAGACTACAACTCCGGATTTCTAGCCTGGTGCCCTAACCGTTAGACTAAACCGGCTGCTTAATTTTCTAAGACAGTTTATTTCACAAAGTTTAGTGTCTTTGTATCTTACAAGTCGGGCCTGTAGGGGATGTTGTCTGGTGGGAAAGACCAGGGCCACATGTGAAGGTCCAATTAGATTGATTTATTGCTGAAAGCCTTTGCACAGGAATCTTCTACCTAAACTGCTTTATTGCTGAGAGCCCGTGCACGGGAATCTTCTACCTAAACTGCTTTGTCGCTGAAAGCCTGTACGCAGGATTATTCTAACTAAACTGCTTTATTGCTAAAATCCTGCGCACAGGAATCTTCTAACTAAACTGCTTTATTGCTAAAATCCTGCGCACAGGAATCTTCTAACTAAACTGCTTTATTGCTGAAATTCTACGTACAGGAATCTTTTAATTAAACTGCTTTATCGCTGATAGCCTCTGCGCAGGAATCTTCTCCGCTAACAGTTAGCACCTGCTAGGCGTTAGAGAAGAATCCACAGAACTCAAGGGAGGCTGGGCTTCGTTTCCTTGTGGCTACGTAGGGATTCTAGACTGCTTCCTCTTTTGACTCCGCCCCCGGCTTCTGCCACTCCTTCCCCTACAGGAGTAGCCCCCGAAAGCCGTGCTTGCTTTCAGCTGCTCTTTTTCTTCTCTCTTCTCGCAGGGGGTCCGACAGCCACGCTGGAGTCCCTGGAACGCAAAGATGACGACTCCTTTGAAAGTGACAGTACGGGTGTTCTGCTCAAGTAAGACCACCTTAGCTGAGTCGGGGGGTCTCTTACTGCAGAGCATAAGGAAGGTGTTAACGCTGCTAACACCGGATGTTCTTGCTTTGACAACATATGGCGATGCAGCCTTTTTCTTTCTTATGCTTTACTCTTAGAATTAGATGATGGGGGGGGAGGAATGTGCTTAGGAGTTTAGCTAGACATAACAATACTGTAACTAGTGTGAGAACCAAGATTTTTGAAATAAGAGATGATAAGAAATGGCGGTTGAAGAACTGGAGGGAAAGCCTGCATTTCAAGCTAATTGGAGAATGTGATTTACGACTGTTAATTAGAGGAGGGAATTGTGCTTTGATACTGTGTGCTCAGGGGAGGGGAATCCAGATTTTGGCTTTGCTTATGTACGTGCCGATGCTATGCTGCTCGAATAAAGATTATTTAAGGCAGACAAGGCCCGGGGGCCGAATGCAGGCCGCGAAGTGGTTTCATGTGGCCCACGAAACCATCCTGGAAACCGTGAGGGAACAGGCCCCCCCCCTGCCTTGGCCCTGACCCAGGTCAGCCGGGAGCCAATGTACAATTTTGTGGTGGCCATCTATGCTGAAATGCATTCAGTCTTAGCTCCATAACCCCCCAGCATGGCCTGAGAGGAACAGCGAGGCTTCTCCAGTGGACCATGCCTTGGCGCTTGCCCCGGGGTCCCACCCCCTTCTTCCAGAGACCCTCAGATCTGTCCCACTCCTGCCCAGGCCCCCACAGGCACCCTTGACACGAATGATGTAGAGCTGGCCACACCCAACCAGTAGGCCACACCCACCCTGGCCACACCCACCTGGCCCCCTGAGGGCAACCACAATGCTGATGCAGCCCTCAGTGAAATTGAGTTTGACACCCCTGCTTTAAAGAAAATAATGCCTCAAAGTTCTTTGAAGAGTTTCCTCTGTCGTAACCATGACATGAAGCCAAAATCTGGATTCCTCTCCCTTGAGCACCTAGCATCAAAGCACAATTCCCTCCTCTAATTAACCGTCATAAATCACATTCTCCCATTCGCTTGAAATGCAGGCTTTCCCTCCAGTTCTCCAGCCCGCCATTCCTTACCAGCTCTTTTTTCAAAAGCCCTGAGTTCGCACACTATGGCAATATTGTCATGTCTAACTAACTCCCATCACATTCTCTCCTCCTCTCCCCCCCCCCAGTATCATCTAACTCTAAGAGTAAAATATAAGAAAGAAAAAAGCTGCATCTCCATATGTTGTCCAAGCAAGAACATCCGGTGTTAGCAGCATTGACAGAAGGGAGCTTTGAGGCAGACAGGCAAGAAGTGTTCCCCCAAAAAGGATGGGCCATTTTTTTTAAAGCCCAGAGCAAACAAGGTCATACAGGTAGTCCTCGGCTTACGGCCACGGTTCAGCCCAAAACGTACGTCACTAAGTGAGAAATTTGCTAACCAAGCTGTGCCCCCTTTTCCTGCCACAATTGTTAAGCGAACTGCTGAAGGGGTTAAATGAGTAACCCCGTTGTTAAGCGAGTCGGGTTTTCCCATGGACTTCGCTCGTCAGAACGTCACAAAAGGGGACCTGCGACCGTCATAAATACGAATCCCTCGCCACCGAATCTTGATCACATGAATGTGGGGACGCCGCAACTCTCGTCAGTGTGAAAAACAATCTCCAGTTCACTTTTTCAGCGACCGTTGCAACTTCCAACGGTCACTAAACAGACTGTCATAAGTGGAGGACTGACCTGTATTTGGGAATACTGGGGCAGATGCCTCCCTGGGTTCACTGACGCTAAGAGGGAAGAGGAGGCTTAGGACGTTGCAGGACCGCAAATAAGCCGGAAATTTATGTCGCTGCACAAAACGGTTGCGAAGTGAACTTTGCCCCATTTTACGGCCTCCGTTGCCACAGTTGTTTAGATTCACTTAAGATTCACTGCAGGGGTTGAGTTGATAAGCTGGTCGTTCTGTGAATCTGGCTTGCCCCATTGGCTTTTGCTAATCAGAAGCTCGCAAAAGGGGATCACGGGACTCCGGAACGCTGCGACCGTTGTAACTACGAGTCAGTTCCTGAGCGTTCTGAATTTCGATCGCGTGACGGTCATAAGTGTGGAAAAATGCGCTTTTCAGTGCCGCTGCAACTTCAAACGGTCGCTATGTTGAGGACGACCGGTCCTTGCAGGAGTCTGTCACAGGGTCGTCATTCCTTAACAACCGCTGGCAAATCAGTCACTAAGCGATACGGTAGGAAAGATCACGTGGCGTTGTGTTGAATTTAGATCACCTCCACTGTGGCCCTGAAGGGAATTGGCAGCTTTGCTTAGACCTTCCCTGTTGCCTTTTTGCCTTGCTGACTTTTCTTCTCTTCGCTTCGTTTAGCGCCCGTCCTCTGCACGAGGTCTCCCCTCCGGGATCCCTGGCCAGCTTTGAGGAGCTGTTCCCGCGCTACACCAGCCTGCGCCTGGGTCACTTCCACGATCAGGTCTCGCAACCGGATCCCCGCTTGCTCAAAGACGCTTTGGAGAAAGAACAGGCCCGGCGGAAAGTGAGTTGGACTCGCAGGGTTGCAAAGCATGGTGGGTAAGCGAGGGCACGAGGTGGCTGAGCCACGTGGCCCTGAAGCAGGCGCTTTCCTAACGGGCCTTGAGAATGCTAGTTTGGGGCGCCTTGTTTGTGCTCAACCCAACCCCCTGAGGTCCAACTGGGCCACTGAAAGAGCGAGCTGTGGGCTTCAGCTCCCAGAATCCCCCAGCCAGGATACAAAGTTTAAGTTGTGTAGTCTTCAACTCCCAGAATCCCCCAACCAGGATACCGTTTTAAGATGTGTAGACTTCAAAAACAGAGGAAGAATTATTTGATGATCCAAATGCACTGAGTTGGAAAGATAGATGATATAAATAGAATATAGATTAGATAGATAGATAGATAGATAGATAGATAGATGATAGAGATAGAATATAGATGATAGAGATATAGATAGATAGATGATAGATAGATAGATAGATAGATAGATAGATAGATACATGATAGAAGATAGATGATAGAGATAGAATATAGATGATGGATAGATAGATAGATAGATAGATAGATAGATGGAAGATGGATGATAGAATATAGATATAGATATAGATATAGATAGATGATAGAATATAGATGATAGAGATATAGATAGATCAGCGGTTCTCAACCTATGGGTCGCGACCCCATTTGGGGTCGATCGACCATTTTTCGGGGGTCGCCAAAGGCGGCGATCCGCCATTTTCTCCCCTCCGGGGGCGCCGCCGGGCATGCGCGCTGCGCATGGGTGCGCTGCCGGGCATGCGCGCTGCGCAAGGGGCGCCGCGCATGCGCATAAAGTTTGTGTGATGGGGGTCGCCGTCACACAAACGTTGAGAACCGCTGGGATAGATAGATAGATAGATGATAGTGATAGATAGATAAATAGCTAGATAGATAGCTACATGATAGAAGATAGATGATAGATGATAGAGATAGAATATAGATGATAGAGATGGATAAATAGAGAGATAGAGAGATAGATGGAAGATAGATGATAGAATATAGATGATAGAGATAGATAGATAGAGAGATAGATAAATAGAAAGATACGTAGATAGAAGATAAGAGATAGAATATAGATGATAGAGATAGATAGATGGATACATGATAGAAGATAGATGATAGAGATAGATAGATAGATAGATAGATAGATAGATAGATAGATAGATAGATAGATAGATAGATAGATAGATAGATAGACAGAAGAACAGATGATAGAGATAGAATAGAGACGAGATAGATAGGAAGTGCACACCTACATAACACCCATTTCAACACACTCTCAACGGGCATCCTTGGCCTACAGAGGATGGATTGACCCTCTCCGCAGCACCCCTCCCGTAATGCCCTCCTCCGCCCCTCCGGCTGCCCCCCAGCCCCACCGTCTCCCTCTCCGCCTCCTCCCAGCACTGCGAGAGGCACATCCAGGCCCTCCAGAACCGCACCCTGGAGCTGCAGCAACAGCTGGCGGTGGCCCTCTCGGCCGACCAGAGGAAGGACAGCATGATTGAGCAGCTGGATAAGGTGAGCCTCGGCTGGGCGGGCAGGTGGGGAGAACAAGGGAGACCCTCGGCTGGGTCCCCCCCCCCAGAGGTTTCGCTGAGCCGGATTGTGAGGTCCTTCTGCGCTCTCTGACCTGGGTGGTTGTCTGGCAGAGACGTCTCATGACCCAACTAGGTAATACCATCAGTGCTAGAGGGGTTTGCAGAGTGGAGGAGAGGGACAAGGGGAGGGAGAGGAGGAGGAGGAGGAGGAAGACAAGCAAGCAAGCTCAGAAAACACTAAGGACCCCCAGTGTCATCCTCCTCCTCTTTGCAAATCCCTCCTCCTTCTGGCATTGATGATGTTCCCTAGTTGGGTCATGAAATGTCTGCCAGAAAATAAGGAAGCTCAAAGTGGTCCTTCTCCTCCTCC